>APFE030966648.1:1329-47157 GCA_000404065.3 Pinus taeda
CAATCTTAAGCAAAAATTTAAAAGAATCTACACACCTTTTTTTTCACTTTGTAGGAGCTCGATATTGCCTCTGATGTATCTATGTACTTTCAGATCATCCAGTTCTAAAATTGCGACCTGTGGTAGCCCTCTGTGTCCTCTTTCCAATGCCACCAGTGTGATCCAAATTGGATTCTCCAAGGAAGAGTTATGCGAAATCTCCCACTGTGACTTGATTATAGACTAGTTCAGTAGAGCGAACTTGTACAACGTACCACGAGTCACTGTTTCGACCTTTGGCCCTGCAAAATATATACAAGAAAATACAGTCTATCCTATTTATGTACCTTCTTACGAAATTTCAATCCAATGCGCAGAGAAACGTTATGACGATTTTCCCCAGGTCACCTGTTTGGAATGTAATTCAGGAGTATGCAAAAAGACCAACTTCCTCAGATCGTATCTCTGCAAATATAGCTCAACAAGCTTTGAAATTCAGACACGAGATTCAGCGCGATGTCTTCTCAAATGGGTTTTTTTTTTAGCTTCTGAAACGTCGCAGAAAAACATTTATAGCAAAAATGCCACGATGACCTGTTTAGAGCAGCAAAACCCTAGAATCCAAAGCTCTGATACCAAATGTTATGAAACCAACTCAAGAAAAGATAGAAAAGATAGACGCCTTAGAATTCAGCCTCTTCGAGGGGGAAACCTCCTTTACATTACATAAATGAACATTCTTGGATGATACAAATGACAAAACCTCCTTTCTATATATAGGAGTCTAAGGAGTCACAATATAACCCAGCTGACCTAACATAATAATATAAAGCCACAAAAATAACAATATAGGGATTCTATGGGGCACAGTAATAACAATATGGGGACAATAGAGGCACAACAATATTAATAAGGGGTACAACTACAATAGTAATGGGGTAATCACTAGTATTATAGGGACCCAACAGTGTTGAACAATCTTTTCCTAAGAGTAGATGAAGTAGTAAATATTGTGAAGGGTCTTTGTGATATGATTGAGGACTCTATGATTGTTGAGAAGATATTAAGGACACTAACTCCCAAGTTTAATACCAAATTTTCAGTAATTGAAGAAGTGCAAGACTTGAGTCATTATCCTTTAAAAGACTCCACGAGATTTGATAGCATACAAAATGAGGACAAAAGGGAAACAAAAGAAAGAACCTGAAAAAACCAACTACATCTCAGATGAAGAGGAGGAAAACTTTGTCAGGAATTCATAGACGAGAACCAGAAAGTTAAAAGGTAAGTTCCCATTTAAATGTGCTTCTTGTGGAAGGGATGGACACTATGTTGTTAAATGTCCATACAAAAACAAGTTGAAAATGAAAAGAACATTTTTAAGAAGAATGCCAAAAGGAATTTCTCTAAAAAAAAGATTTTGTTCCTATGAATATAGTGAATGTTCATTTGAAGATGAAGATGATGAATATGACCCTAATCATGAATACAAAATCCTCATGGCCTTTGATGATCAATTAGCAAGTGAATCAGATAACTGTGATTCAAATGATTTGATGGATGCATTGAAAGATCAAGAAATGACCCAGTTGAAGACCAAGAAATATAAACAAAGATCAAGAAAAGGAAATTAGAATGTATAAAGAGAATAGATTTGTTGAAGACATGGCCCAGATATATTTGTCTAGAAGATGTTAAAAAGAATATGAAGTACTAAAGAAAAAACTACAAGAGAAAGAAAGGCACTACGAGAAATTGGAAACAGAGATTGTAGAACTAAGGAAATAACTTGAGAAAGAAAAGGCTCGACTAAACCTAAATCTCAAGTTTGCAAAGGGATCTGAAATACTGGAGAAGATTATCAATGATCAACTATCAATGTTCTTTGTTAATAAAGACAGACCTTGGATACAATGCAGCTTATAATCAAAACAACAAAGACTCAAATCCTATGACGTCAATGGGAAAAGGTCCAAAGAGTTATGTCAGTGTTGTAAAGAGAGTCTATGGTCAAGGCAACAAGGTTCAACAAAAACAAGATGAATCAAGCCATGCCAAACTTAAAATGAAGGAGGCAACTAAGATCGGAGAGGCATTCTTTCTACAATCAAGAGTCAGGTCATTCAAGGAAATTATCCACTCCCAAGTACTCATATTTCTTCTATGGACATTGTTTTGTTTGTCAATTGGTCACAAATTCATTCACTGTGTAGAATGTGAAACTATCTAGACCAGAGAAGCAAGATCCAAGTATAATTTGAATAATTCAATAGAGGCTAGGAAGTCCTTTAATAATGCTTTCTCTCCTCTTATGGATGACATTGAATTCTCTATATGCAATAACTTTGGAATGAGCAAAGTGAATGCAGAAGAAAATTGATACCTTCTTATCAACATGAAAGAAAGATAGAACCTCCCAAAGTTTGGAAAAGGAAGACTCCCTCTTCCGAAAAGTGTGGCTTAACCCTATATGCAAGGGATCAAGAGAAACTATGGCATGTTGACAATGGATGCTCGAGACATATGACAGGTGACAAAAAGGAAATGAAGTTAAGAAAGGAAATGTTTCTTTTGGTAATAATTCTTAGACTGCTACTATTAAGGGCAAAGGGTTTGTGGTCTTAAGAGGTATAACCAAGGCTAAAAATGTCTTGTTTGTAGATTGCTACAAAAATAATATGTTGAGTTTCAAGCATATGAGCGACCAAGGACGTGAAGTTATCTCAATTCCAACGGATGTGTGGTCAAAGAATTAGACACGGGAAAAATTATAATCAAAGCAACCAGCATTCCAAATAATGTATACCACTTGAAAATAGCGTATGCAAATTATGTCAATTCAATAAGCAGTTAAGGGTTCAATTCAAGGCAAAAGAATACTCTTCATTGAACTAATTCATACAGACTTATGTTGACCAATGAAGAATAAATATCCTCAAGGTGGGTAGTATTTTATGTTATTAATTGATGGCTACAATAGAATGCATTGGTTAATCTGTTAAAATTTAAAGATGAGGTTTTTGAACAATTTAAAATACTCAAGGCTTTGGTTGAAAATCAAATGGATCTAAAAATTAAATGTCTCAGATTCTATATAGGGGGTGAATCCATATCAGCTGAATTCTTGATTTTTGTGATCGAAATGGTGTCAAAAGACAATTCTCCATAACCAAAACTCCTCAACAAAATGGAGTTGCAGAAAGAATGAACAACATTGTTCAGCAAATGGCTTGTGCAGTGCGTGATGAATCAAGAGTGTCTCATACCTTTTAGGGATAATCAGTACAAACAACAGTCAACATACTCAACAAAGCTCGTAGGGTTAACAAAGACAAAACATTGCATGCACTGTGCTATGGAATACCTGCAACTGTTAAGCATTTTAAGATATTTGGGAGGAAATTTTATATCAAAATAAATGACGATAAACTTAGCAAGACATAAACCAAGGTAAGTTGAAGGAATTCTTCTTGGATACTCCTCCAAAAGCAAAGGCAACAGATGTTACAATAAAAGGCTTCATAAAATTGTTGAATGTATAGATGTTACAATAGATGAAGGATTTGTATGCCCCAAAAAGAAAATCTAGTCTGATGATGAACATTCTGACAACGAAATCAACAAAATTGTAGGGGAAGAAGAAGATGAAGCATTAAAAGAAGAAGACAAAAAAGGAAGTGATTCAAAAAAGACTCCATCCAAGTATGTGTAGAAAAATCATCTTGAAGTCAAATATTAGGTGATAAAGAGGCTGGAGTACAAACTAGAAGGAAATTAATTGGTTCACCTAGTCATTTAGCTTTGTTATCTACAATTGAATCTCAAAATCAAGTCAAGATGAATATTGGATTAAACTTATCCATGAAGAACTTAATCAAATTGACAAAAATCATACTTGGAATCTAGTTCCAAGGCCACAAAATAAAAATGTAATAAGTATCAAATGGGTATTTAAGAACAAACTAAATGAAGATGGAGAAGTAGTCAAGAATGAGGCATGACATGTCTGCAAAGGATATGCTCAATAGGAAGGAATTATTTTGAAAAAACATTTGCACCTGTGACCCACCTCGAAGCCATCAGAATGTTCATAGCATTTCTCAGCGTCCACAAATTTAAAGTATATCAAATGAATGTTAAATTCACCTTTTTAATGGAGATCTAGAGGAAGAGGTTTATATTGAGCAACCTAAAGGATTTATACTTAATAATGACAAGAGTCCCATGTGCAAACTTAAAAAGTATTTGTATGGGTTAAAGCAAGCTCCCGAAGCTTGGTACTATCGTCTTGACAAATACCTTCAATACCAAGGCTTCAAGAAAGGATCGGCAAATAGCAACTTATATATCAAAGAAGACAGGGATAAACTCTTAGCGGTAGTCATTTATGTTGATGATATCATATTTGATAGCAATGTTGACTCAATGAGTCAAGGGTTTGTAGTAGCGATGCAACAGGAATTTGAAATGTCCCTACTTGATGAACTAACATTCTTTCTTGGATAATAGGTACATCAAACTAAGGATGGCATCTTTCTTTCTCAAACTAAATATCTCAAAGATATCTTGAAGAAATTTGGGCTAGAAGACTGTAAACTTGTATGTACACCCATGCTAATAGCATGTTATCTCAGCAAAGATGATGATTATGTAGCAGTTAATCAATCTAAAGATTGGCAGTTTACTCCATCTTACTGGTACTAGACTAGATATTATGCCTGTTGTTGGTATAGTTGGACACTTTCAAGCAAATCCTAAGGAGACTAATCTCAAAGCAATCAAAAGAATATTCAAGTATCTGCAAGGAACTCGACTTTGGACTATGGTATCCAAAGAATACATATTTTACGCTTCAAACACATATTGATGTCGATTTGCTTGGGAGCATTGATGATCGCACAAGTACCAATGATGGAGTCTTCTTTTTGGGACAGAGTTTAGTTTCTTGGTTCAGCAAAAAGAAAATATCTATTTCCTTATTGACTATTGAAACAAAATACATTGCAACTGCAACTTGTTGTACACAACTACTTTGGATAATTTAAGCTTTGCAGGACATTCAAGTAAACTATTCACAACCTGTCGTTGTGACAACACCAGTTTCGTTAGTATATCTAAAAATTTGATTATGCATTCAAAGACCAAGCACATTCCAATAAAGTATCATTTTCTCAGAGAGAAAGTCTTGGATCAAAGAGTAAAGTTGGAGTATGTCCCTTCAAGAGAACAAATTGCAAATCTATTTACCAAACCTCTTCCCTATGATTCCTTTGAATACCTTTGATAGTGCTTGGGGATGATGAAGCAGAAGTGTGGTAGAGTTATGGGCAGAGTAACCTATCATTTTCCTCAAGTTAGCACAACATCACTGGGAATATAACTAGCATAGGGAGATTATTGCAACATCTTCTCTGAGAGCTAGGCTTATCCCTGTGATGTTCTTCTCTAGGAGTTAGGCTTATCCCCGCAACGATGCTTGTAGGTGAAGAAATAATAATAATAAAAAAGGTGAAAACCATCGAATTTCCCAAGGAATTCATGTGAGTGAGGATTTCCAACGTCGATTTGATATTGCCAAACTTGTTGATCAATCTGGATTAAATCAAAATTGCCTTCCTTTTATTTATGTTTCTTTGTCTTGGTCGTGGTTTGGAGGTGTGAAGCGAATGGTTTGGAGGTGTGAAGCGAACAAAGTTCCTTCTATAAATTAATTACTCCAAAATACTTAGAATGTCAAAATATCCATTTAGGATATAAATATTACATGAAATAAAATGAATAAGAATGAATGATTTTCAAATGAGAACGAGAGGCTTGCTTATATACCAAGCAAGTGTTTCTTCATGAAGAGTCATGTCCTATTAGACATGCCTCTTCAACCTTAATTACTAGCTTAACTAACTATTATTTATGATTATTATCTTTTACATTATATTTATATTATTTATATATTTTATTTGTTACATTACCTTCTTCCTCAAAAAGCTTTGTCCTCAAAGCTTGTCGATGAAAAGGCTTGATCTCTTTTTCTGCTTCAAACGCCTTTCTTTCTCGGGATAGTCATCCTCGTCGATACAAGTCGGTATGATCTTCTAAGTGACAAACAAAATTGTCGCACTGAGAAAGGATCAGACCATCCCAGATTAATCTTTTGTATAGCATTCTGATCACTAAAATTTTGTAACAACTTGTCAGCATAAGGCGGAATTGATGTTACGTCATTATTCTCTAAAACATTAATTTGTTGTCTACAATTTGAATGGTCCTGATACATAGCTTGGTTGATTTGTCTATTCTCATGATTCGGATGCCGATATAAAGTTTTTAGATTTTCTTTTGGTGAAAATGTTGTTGAGATGGTTATGTAACATTCACTTGAGATGTCCATAGCCTGAGCTGCAACATTTGTGTGTGTCGTTTCTTCAACTGACTTGTCTTCTTGAGCTGTCATATTCACAGGATCGGTATTTGTTCCCTTATTTTCAACTTGAACGGTTGCGACTGGAGATTCTGATACTTCTACTTGAGTGACTTGTTCCTACTTATCTTTTAATGCTTTCTTATCCTCCTTAAGTTTCTTAGTTTGATTGAGCAAACTTTGATTATGGTTTCTCAGACGTAAAAGTTCTTTGGTTTTTGAATCATCAACCTTATTTTCAGTGTTTTGAATTTTAAGTTTTTCATCTTTTAGATCTCTGATTTGTTCTAATAAATTTTTATTAAGGTTCTTTAAACGTAAATTTTCCTCTTCTTGTTCTGATAAACGCTGCTTGAGTTCTTTCTTTGAGCCTTTAGTCTTCTTCACTTGTGCCAGTAATTTTTCGACATGGTCCTTGAGACGAGAAATTTCTTCGTCCTTTTCCATTATTTCTTTGTAATGTATATCCACAAGATTTTTATGTTCGCATTCTAACACTTCCTTGCTTTGTTGAATTTTGGATATTTTGTCGCTCTCTTGATCTTTTAGCTGCACTTTCTCGGTACACTGGATAACATCATTTTGTGGAAGTGATGATGGATGTAGAGAATCGAAGAAGGAATCCATTCTCTTTCTCTTCTCAATCCACTCAAATATTGTAATTAATTGTTCTATTTCCTTACTCATGGATTCCATATTTTTTTTCTTCACTTCTTTAATATTCCTTTTTTTTTCAACCATTTATTTATTTATTTTCTAAAATTATTTTTTTTTAATTTTTATATGATATATTCTCTCTCCCCTTTTTTTTTACTTTATATATATATATATTAATCTATACGGGACACAACAACCCTTGATCAGATTCTCGCCTCATTCTACAAGGCGACCGGCATGATGGCTAACCACGCAAAATCAACTATATCCCAGGCTTACACTTCAGCTCAAGAATCTGATCTAGCCATGCATCGTTTCCCTTATAACCCTCAATCGTTGGATCAGGGGTTCAAATATTTGGGTTATTGGATCAAGCCGACAGGACACAAGATCGCGGATTGGACCTAGCTGATCACAAAATTAGAGAAACGGATCTCGCACTGGAGCCATCACTTCCTATCCAGAGCAGGGAGGCTAGTTCTCATAAAATTAGTTTTGGAAGCCACACCTATATTCTAGATGGCTTTAGCCTGGATACCTAGAGGTATTCTTGCTCGCCTAAAGCAATCATGTTGTAGATACCTCTGGAATGGAACACAGGATAAACGAGTTTTCGCTTGGATCAGATGGGATAACATTACTCTACCTAAGAAGTGGGGAGGCTGGGGACTAAAGGATCTTACACACTTTGCACACGCTTTGGCTGTGAAAATAGGATGGACTTTGCTTACAAAGCAAAATCTCTAGACATCTATCTCATACCACAAATACATATGGCCCTTACAACTCATGGATTGGATTCAATTACCTGGATGGAACAGAACACTTATATCAATTGTTTGGAAAGCTCTGTTGTCCTCACTCCCCCTCATTCATAGCCATCTAACTTGGAGAATAAATGATGGATCCAGGGCAGGCATAGGATTGGATCCATGGATAGGAGGTGGAGGGAGGTGTTATCTTCCACAAGAGCTTATACGGATTCTCAAACATTAGAATACTAGAGTAATGGCTCAGATTGCGGATCAGGAGAACTCTTCCATATTCACACAAGCTTGGAAAACAGCTACGCAGTTAAATCTGCCTCCTGACTGGCACCAAATCTGGGAGGATTACACAAATGCTCTGAGTGAATCTCATATTCGAATAAAAGATGGACCAGACGAACTCATGTGGGACAAGGCTGAAACTGGATATTACTCCCCTAAGGAAGGGTACCTATGTTTGATAAACCACAAAAAGCCAGAAATATTGCAGGGCTAGTGGAAGATCATCTAGCAATTAAAGACCCCGCCCCGGACAAAACTTTTCTTCTGGTGCTTACTCCGAAACAAGGTCCCCACTGGGGAAGCGCTCATGCACAGGTTAGTGTATGGTCCCACCTGGTGCATACTATGCAAACAGCAGTGTGAATCGACCACTCATCTTTTTCTTACATGTGGAATGACTAAACAGATATGGCAGGAAGTGACTGAGGAGCTCGGCTTCATGAGTAATTGGGAGGGTGAAAACATCTCAGTAGCATGGGAGGCTTGGTATCGAGCTCATTTTGGTACAAATCACGCGTGTCTTCCCCTCATCATTAGCTGGGCAATTTGGCTGGCTAGGAACAAACTAATCTTCGAAAATGGCTCGATTCGATGGCAATTTGTTACTTCCAAAATCGTTGCAGCATATCATGAACTGTCGAAACTTTCCCCTCCCAGCATTCGCAGACCAGCTGCCCCGGACCCCATAGACCACTCCATACCATGGGCTTTTTTCGATGGCGTTGTGCAGCAGCATGGATGTGAGGGGGGTTCATTCTATATTTATCAGGTCATCATCACTTCAAAGTTAAGATGGGCTTGGGCATAGGAACGAACAATTTCACTGAGCTCATTACCATTAGACACCTCATGCATTTTGCATTATATCATGATTGCAGAGACTTACAGATATATGGGGATTAAATGTTATCATAAACTGGATCAATCTGAAATCTAGAAGTCATGCACACACACTCTTAAATATTTTGGATGAAGTTATGCACCTCAAATCACAGTATAATAACATCATTGTTCGTCATATCTACAGGGAGCATAATCATAGTGCCGACGGATTATCCAAGGAAGCCACGCACATTCCAGGAGGACAGTGGATAATACATGAACAGAGGGGCAACTCACAGTACCAATACTATCACAGGCCTTACATAGATCAAATCTACCCTCGGGTGGATGACCACTGATTTTGCCATGTATATATGATAATGCAGAACTCTAGTTTTACTCATGAACAGCATCCTACGAGATGCAAATATATATTTTGCTTATTATACAAACATCCTGCGTGATGTCTATTTTGATAGCTTGATACTATATCATCCTGCGTGATGATTTTTTGACTATGATACAGACATGTACAGGAAGGACCATAGACTCTTAAGTCATGAAGCAAATGCTGAACAGCATTTACTTCA
The DNA here is from genome assembly GCA_000404065.3 of Pinus taeda. NCBI lineage: Eukaryota > Viridiplantae > Streptophyta > Pinopsida > Pinales > Pinaceae > Pinus > Pinus taeda. The sequence goes on from APFE030966648.1 coordinate 10,845, forward strand.
TGTAATTTTCACCATAATGAAAGATTACAATTTTCCATTGGGAAAAAATATATATTTTTTAATCTATAAAATATATTTCCACTTTCTCTATCTTTAATAAAATATATTTTTATATATATATATTCCAAATATTCTCTTCTTTCTTTGTTCACTCTTTATAGAATTTTTACATAATAATAATTTTTTTAATATATTATAAATATAAATATATATATTATATAATTATAAATTATATATATTATATAATTTTAATTTTATATATATAATAAATTATAATTGTTTAAATTTATAGATACTTTTTTGAGACCCGCTTTTCCTCTTATATGTAACTATACAAGGCTTATATAGTATCCTTTTTATATAGTATCCTTTTTATAGTTTTAATAATATGATGAGACATGACTGTTGGTACGGCCACAATCGTTAGATTTGAACGATAAAATTATTTAGATCACACTTTTTTTCTCCAATGTTATCAAAATATCTTCTACTTTTAAAATACCATGGGTTGTTTCTAAAACCACGGTTAATGTTCTCCATGTAAAATGTAAAACTTACCATTGGTTTCTAAAACCACGGGCAATTACTATTGGTTTTTAAAATACCATGGGTTGTTTCTAAAACCTCAGTTATTTGAACGATAAAATTATTTAGATCACACTTTTTTCTCCAATGTTATCAAAATATCTTCTACTTTTAAAATACCATGGGCAATTACCATGGGTTGTTTATAAAATCTCGGTTAATGTTCTCCACGTAAAATGTAAAACTTACCATTGGTTTCTAAAACCATGGGCAATTACTTTGATTTTTAAAATACCATGGGCAATTACCACGGGTTGTTTCAAAACCTCAGTTAATGTTCTCCACGTAAATGCAAAACTTACCACTGGTTTCTAAAACCACGGGCAATTACTATTGGTTTCTAATACCACGGGCTTCTCCACGTAAAAAGTCTTAAATATACTTGAAAAGATTCCCGCTTATCTTTATTATGCACTTTTTATCAATAATGTAAAACCTTTTTTTTTCAGAACATATTATTTCCTTTCCTCTATTTTTTTATATACGCTTCTTCTTTGTTCTTTATTATTTTTATTTTGTTTTTAAATAGTTTTTTTTTTCTTTTTTAATTAAGCAAATGGCCAAAGACCTAAAAAATGGAGAATCTCCCAATATGTGGCGAAACGCTTCAATTATGACAACAACAAGGTTGATGATAGGTTGATAGCCAAAGCTTCAATTATGACAGCAACAAAGTTGATGATAGGTTGATAGCCAAAGGCCTGGTCAGCCAAACGTGGCTCTGATACCAAATGAAGCAAACAAAATTCCTTTTATAAATTAATTACTCCAAAATACTTGGAATGTCAAGATATTCATTTAAGATATAAATATTATATTAAATTAAATGAATAAAAATGAGTGATTTCAAATGAGAACGAAAAGCTTGCTTATATACCAAGCAAGTGTCTCTTCATAAAGAGTCATGTCCTATTAGACATGCCTTTTCAACCTTAATTACTAGCTTAACTAACTATTATTTATGATTATTATCTTTTACATTATATTAATATTATTTATATATTTTATTCATTATAAAGTGATGGCAGCAATCTACAAGTGTATGGCATGGTCTGATTCTATAGATAAAACACAACTCACTGGAATGCAAGCCTTTTTATGATGACTAAATGCATGACTTACTATAATTGTTTTTGGATCTATTCCAACAAACTCTTGTTACCCATTATATCAGCTCACAGACATATGGTTGAATGCATTATGTTATGTTGATTTAGTTTGTATACACGGATTAAAATGATAGTGCGCATAGCTTGTGTATGCTGTTAAAAGACTAGCAGAGAAACATCAGTAGCATTGATAGAGGTTCGAAGGCCTGGATCATTTTATTTTGTACCATGTCACATGACTTATTTTGTTTGATTAAGCCTACTTTATGCGCACCATATAGTTGCCATGTTTAGATCTATTTCATAAGAGTTGAAGTATCAGATCGACATGCATGATTGACAAAGGTTTGTGCCTTATATTGTTCTACAAAGGCTGTCATGAGGGTTTTGCAGAGACTAATAGTTGAATGACATGCTTGATTGACAAAGGTTTGTGACTTATATTGTTCTACAAAGGCTGTCATGAGGGATGAGGGTTTTGCAGAGACTAATGGTTGAATGACATGCTTGATTGACAAAGGTTTGTGCCTTATATTGTTCTACAAAGGCTGTCATGAGGGTTTTGCAGAGACTAACGGTTTAATGATATATATATATATATATATAATATATATATATATATATATTTTGTTTACCTTGTATGCTTGATAACTTGATCCATTGTTGTTGTGTTGGAAAAGGGCTTGCGTTGACTTCTTGTACAGGTTGAGATATATAGGTGAATGCATAGTGCAGAGATGAGAGTCTTGCTAATGGCAGAGGTTTGTATGACAGTTTATATATTTGCCTATGAATTTGAAGTGTGATAACCATGTTGTTGCTTGTCATTTGATGAGTTTCAATCTTACAAATATATTGTATGCAAACAGATCGATCTTATTAGAAACTGAGAAAAGTTATTTATGGTTGATGCTAGAGTGCAGGGATAATTTCTATGATGATTAGTTGTGAAGGCTTAACAGAGATGTTGTAGCGTTTGCATACTAAAGTGTTTGTTGCAAAAGTTTGACCCACTAGTGAAGCAAAACAGTGAATGGACAGGGGTTGAACAGAGTTCAATTTTAGAGTTTGGGCAAACGACTTCTTTTCTTGTTGTAAAATTGATGCTTATGATGATGTTTCCTTGGGTTGACTACTGAGTTATTGTGGTGTTGATTTTGGTTGATAGTAGTTGCACTATTGATTTCTTTTGGGACTTGATGTATTGAGTTGCATTACAATGAGCAGATTGAAAGGAGGTTTTTTTTTTAATTTAGTTTTGATGAGCATAACGTTATATGTAGGTTCAGTCTAAAATATGTTGATGAAATGTGGCTTAACAGATCTGAGATTATTACAAGAAGTCCCAGTGTGAAATATTTTGAAATGTGGATCACAAAAAATCAAAGGTAGTGGTGGCTTCCTTCTAGTAGCAGTTGGAGAATTTATTGTAAGTAGCGGCCTCTAGCGGGTAGGAGCCTATCCACTGGTAAAAGTCTACATCAGTACAAGATGTAAATGAAAGAAATTTTAATAATAATAGAAGACAAAGCAAACAATGGCAGTGATGTTTTTTTCCAGTTGGGTTTTCTAACTAGAAATCAAGTGTCTATGTGATGATGTGCTTATTGATCTATTGATGTGCCTTTGTGATTCATATGCTTGTATGTGTTGCTCATAGTTTACATGTAGTATATAGCTACGATTAACTCACTTGTCTATTAAATTGTAAAAGAAAAGAAAAAAATACTAATTATAAGAAATTTTTAGGACAAATTTATGATCCCATGTTTTCTTAAAATGTGGTCAAGATACAACCATAATGTTAAAAAGAAAGCATCACTTTGGAGTAAGAACATCACTGGCTTGTGTGCTCAGTGCTGTGACTCAAATTGCTCGTATGCGCACATTTATGCAGAGAACACAAGAATATATTCAATCCCCACATAGAGCAGTCATTCTAACCTTCAAGACTTCCTTGAAACCATGTCTTTAAGATCCAACACTGATTACTATAACAGTCAAAAAAAGAAAAAGGAACAAACACAATCCGATATAATTATATTATCATCCAAGTGAATCACTGATAATTAGACTTCATAAAGAAAAACTATAGACATTTTCTTTTACTAGACGTTTTACCAGCTTGCTCTGAAACGTGTAGGCTACACATTTAGACAAAGTACTTTGTATAAAATTTCTTGACTAGCAGGAAATAAGAAAATAGCACACAAACATTGAGCAAAATTTGTGACCGCAAGCTAAACAGACGGCCTCACTTAATCATTCTATGTCACTTCTGTTACAAGGTTACAATAAAACCTATAGTAGAGCAGCTTGATGACCACTATCATCATCTCTTGAAGCTGCAATTCACTTCACCACAGTTTCTGATCTACATACTCGTAATTTTCAAGGCAAGAATTGGCCCCATCCCCACTATAAATCATAGACTTGGGTCTATGGTTTCGAGAATCAACCAACTTTATTCTTATCATATTAAAAAACTGCGGATGTTCACATGAAACGCTTTGCATGCCAACTACAATTTCCTTGATGTTTTTGCAAAATGGACAAGTGGTCCGCTGAAATCTGCACTTCCAAATTGATGACCAAAAAGCTAGCTCACCGCATTACAGGAACTCCAAAACTCCTCGATATCCTACCTTATTCCCCAAGCAATTTTTCGTAACTAAGAAATACACTTCTCGCGTGTTAGTTGCACCAAACAACTCTGTATGTTCCATATTCTTGTAAGCATTTGATGCGCCATGCTACCCAAAACACTTGCCAGGTCAAGAAAGAGAAGCATACAACCTTTAGTTGCTGCTGCATAAAGGGAGCACAAGGGCAATAACTTCAAATATTACTATCTACCCAACAATGCACTGCCTCCTCAGGGGTCTTTATACAAGGATTGACATATAATATATAATAATGAACTCACAAGTATACATCAAAGATATCCACACCCTTGGATCCAATAAACAATGGAAGAATAAATCCATTTGCTCTTTCTCCCAGCAGAATGTCAGCTATGTGGAAGCAACACAAGTTGCTACTTTTGTTTCTCATTTCAAATGGATAATAAATGAGCTTTTATATGACCAAACTACTAATTCCTGACCTCGACTCTAGTAGTAGTAATAGTTTGAGGAATCTGTGCCATTTGGAGCATCTTTACCAAGCATAGAACGCACCTCCATAACAGAGCGTGGTGGCTCAAGGTCCTTTTCTTGGAGAGAGTGACCCTGTAGTCTCTGCATCTGAGATGCAAAAGTGTCATCTAGAATCTGCAAAGAGAAAAAATCCAGGAGTATTCATACAGATTTCAACTTCTAATGTCTTTCTAATCACAGCAGTATATTAGAGTTGTAAACTAGAAATTAATCTTTTGCAGGGCATCATACTATGAATTCGAAAGAATAGCATATGTGCAAGAGTAGGTGACCCTCAAAGACAAGAAAGTAATAAGAAAAGAAGTCAGCTCTTACTCCTACAGTAATACGAGAACCCTTGTACCAGGATCTATTTTCTTTTCTGTTTTCCAAAAAGTCAAGGACATCCTGCAGCCAAAAAGAAATTTGCATGCACTATTAAAAGGCCCAGTGGATATACTTACTAATACAGCAACATGCTTCTGCAAATTTAAAGAAACTGCATGGATGGACCAAACATAAAATGCAAAGGCAACAAAAACGTATCATTCCAAGTTCACAGTCTAAGCTAAACTAGAATCCATCCTAGGACCTAATTCGATATATATAAGACGGCAGCATGCACACAAAATGCACTGGTATTTGAAAGAGAGACAGATGGGGGAACCTGTCCCAATCGATCCCAATATCCACGACAAATAGCCACAAAAACACGGCTGGTAAAAACATCATGCATATGAGAAATTGTATCAATGAGCTGTGTATTCAATGGTTGCATTCTTTCCCGAATCTCAGACTCTCCACCTGCTTCTTTCGTATCTTGAATAATCTTTTTTATTTTTGTTGCACGGTGCACTCGAGTCTGCAATTGATAAAAGTTAAGGGGAGAAATAAAAGAGTTGCTATATTTCTGGGTTCCCTTTCAGATTTTAAAATGATAAAACAAAATATTCCACAGACAAATTAAACTCCAAATAAACTTACATTATCAGCAAGTTTCTCTATAATGGCTTGCATGGTGTTCTTAAACTTAGCCCTCAACAAAACAGTGATCTCACCCATATGCTCACCAAATATCATATTTCCACATGCACCTTCAGGCATGCATGAAACCCATGACTTCAACTGCACCTCAATTTTAGGGCGCAGTAAATCAAGTAGCCTCTTGATAGTGTTCAGGAAGACTCCTAACTGCAATCAATGTGCAAGTTATAATCATGAAAGAGTGAACACAATGAATGCTGACCAACGTGTACTATCATCATCAACAAAATAATGGGTTGTGTTTAACAAGACTAGACTCACTTGATTAGGAACACTGTAAAGAGATACCGATCGACGTTTTGTCAGCTTCTGAACATATTGCAGGCCAAATTTCTTGGGTATCATACTGTCCCTGAGTGGAGTTAGAACTTCAGCATATTGCTTTTCCAACGTCTCCACTACTGCTTTTTCCACATCAGCTATAGCCTTCATTCCAACAAGGCTTCAATCAGCTGAATAGCAAGGTTTCCTACTAGCAGGTAATACAAAGGAAGAAAAAACAGCGGTAATAAATTCACTTCATGTGAAGCACTGCTTAAGAGAATCAAAAACCACTCACAATCTCTAGAGAAAATGTATACTCGGGCCAGCGGCAAACAATGATTGCATATTCATTTAAAGTCCCTTTAATGCGTTCATACATCTCCTCGACAAATGGTGTTGTTGAATGTTGTGCTGTGACACCTGTCCAACGGACCTGCAATATTCAATCTTGTCATTAAAATCACCTTCTAAAAATTTGAACATGCATGAAAATGAAATTTCTTTGTAAAACAGAAAATTATATGTGAAACATTATAATTGCTTTAAACACAATGCAATGAAATGTTTCCTTTCTCCCTTCCACTTTCTGTTTCAATCATAAGATCATATGTGTTATTGCTCATATATTGGCATCCTCAATTTGATAGCTTGTCTATAAAGAAAACTCAAGATATAAAAATGGAAGAACACATTTTTGACATCAATTGTTTAAAAAAGGTAAGAAACATTATCTTAAGCATGACCAACACACAGTTGAACAAGCAAATGAACCCAACAGAAGAAAGAAGGGAAGAAAGAATAAAAAAGAAGAAAAGCCTTTAGCCATTTCTAAAGAAGAAAGAAAATTAATTCCACTGTCAAGGCCATACGATCAAGCATATAAATCTATCCTTACAAACACTAGCACTATATTAACAGACATTCGTAAATTCATCTGCCATATCCACCAGTGGAAAATTACACCATACAACTGCCTAATCTGCAACACAGCGAATATTTATGGTAAGGCGCAAGTCATCGGTTCAAGTCCGATATTCGTAGAGTCATCTGCGGCTCTGCCATATCCACCCAGTGGAAAATTGCACCATACAACTGCCTAATCTGCAACACAGTGAATATTTATGGTAAGGGGCAAGTCATCGGTTCAAGTCTGATAAAGGGGTCATGTTTACCATGAAGAAAGAAGGCTCGCATGTCCATTTCTATTACGTAGAAATATTTTCATGAAATATGAAAATGACAACGAATCAGATTCAGTCCATTTTCTCTCTTCTTTTATGGGGCAAACGAGACCTTACAAGACCTTAGAGATATCTAAAAAATTCTTCGTCAATATATCCAGATGATTACACAAAAAATGCAAAAAGAATTCAATAAAGTTATTGCAGATAAAGACAGAAATTTCTCACCTTAAGAATCATAGTCAAAACTTAAATGCACATATTAAAAAGTTTAGAACTTGCAACAAGAATCACTAAATTTCTTGACCATGACCATGACCAATCTTGTTGAAATAGATAAGCCATCACCTGTAAAATCCCAATTGTAGAAATATAAACCAATACATATCCAAATGAAATCTTATCAAACACATATCATCAGAAGTATCATAAGAGAAGATTTCCAAAAATAAGATACAAGATACAAGGATCCCTTATAAACATCCAAAACTATAAGGTCATCGTATTATTCAATCTGTTTTACAAAGCATCTGTGTACTGGATACACTTATTCCTTCTCCCCAAGAGGGAAAATAAGTCTATTAATTCTATCATTGTCCAGTTCTTGTCAATGTTGCGAACATCGGCAAAGATCTCGGAAACCAAAAAATCGTAAAAACCGGGAAAATATCAGTAAAAATCGGCAAACATCGGCTAGGCCAAAACATCGTGATTTCAAGATAAAATCGGGATGTTATCGAGAAGTTCGCAACACTGATTCTTGTGGTCTGGGGCCCGTGGACCTGGTAAACTCCCCCTTGTGAGCCTGGATGCTCTCACCTAGAGTAAAGAAGATGGGGGTTGGGGCATGAAACTCCTGGAGCATTTTGGTTGGGCCCTTATTATTAAAAGCTTCGAGCAGGCTATGTTTGGATCGGGGTTATGCAGGAAATTATGTCTGACAAATACATGAAGGGGCAGCCACTACATGTATGGATTCAGAATGGAGCGTGCTCTCCTAAATATCGCTCCTATATTTGGAACAGTTTCTTAAAGCTTAAACACTGGTTTCTTGGTGACTTTGGTGGGACATTGGATTGGACAATGCGCTTGAGGTAGGACTGGATCCCGTCCTGGGATTCAGAGGTAATTATTTCCTTCCATGTGATATTTTACTCAATATTTATGAGCTGGGGATACACAAATTACAATAATTGGTGGTTGACAAGGATCCTCTGGGATTATTTCCTATTCTGATCAATTCTATGACTCTAGGGTCATTTGGCAGTTATATGAGATGGATCTATTGAAAATCTATATGATGTGGGGATTATTTTCAACAACAGGCCATACTCCTTAACATGGAACAGGTGTTCTACACTATCTATCTCGATTGAAGATATTTATCACTTCATTACTCCCTCCATCTCTCTGACCCCGGGATCAGAATGGTTCAGGTGGATGTGGAAGTGGCATATTCCACTAAAGTCGAAATGTTTCACTTGGCTAGTGGGGCACAATAAAATTCTCACTTGGGAGAACCTAGCCAACTGAAGTTTTCAGAGACCAGGTAGATGTTGTATGATGTATTTGCATTCAGGCCTGTGAGGAGCATACTCACTTATTTCTCAAATGTCCCGGCTCTGTTGCTATTTGGATTCCAGTTCTACAAAGATTACATATTATAGCACGCTGGTCCTATTCATCTACTAGCAAACACATATCGGATTGGTGCCAAAATTTCAAGGAGTACAAGGCCCTTCCCATTTTCATCTTGTGGGGAATCTGGAAAGTCAGGAACAGCAAATTTTTCAAAAACATCCCCTTCCCCATTGACCGAAATTGTCAAAGAATCATTTCATATTTCTTGGAATTCCAGCGAAGGCCTAAATGCAAGTTTAAAAACACACCATGCCCAATGACGGTAGGATTCTTTGACAATGCGGCTCAGAATTCAAGGTGTGGTTGTGGTACAGTCATTTCCCCTGCTTTGGGTATCTTTTAGCATTTCCGATGGAATGGTGGTCCCAGTACCAATTCCAAAGCAGAGATTTTGGCACTATGGGATCTCCTTTATTGTGAGCGATGGATATCTATCTCATCCGTTTTTGTCTTCAGTGATTCTAAAGTATCTATCGACTGGGCTAGTCATAGGAATGGTTTCAATCCTCCTCAAATCTCTAATTGGTTAAGCCGCATTAGGGTACTCTCACAGTTTTATAGGAGATCACTTTCACACACATTCTTCAGATCCAGAATTCCTTGGCAAACAATTATCAAAAGAGGTCTCTCCATGCAGGCGGGTGCAATTTATTATCATGTTTTCAGGGCCGATATATGCTTGATGTCGGGAACATTCCCCTCCACGCATAGTCTTGCTTTGTCTCTCGAATTTCTGGTTCTCCCGGGATCACTTGTAATTTGACTATCTGTATTTTTTTTGGTATCATATATTCCACCACAATTTTTTTGGAGAAGGTTTAATGTTGTGTCTTTTTTTCTTATGTGGTGCCTCTCCTATCTTACTATGTGGTTCTTCATAGGTGTTGGTTCTGTTGAAGAATGTAACTAGGTTCTGTCTTCATAATTGTATAATGTAATTTATTTGTCAAAAGAAATTTTATAATGACTTATTAAAGCATGGGTTTCATGCTTGGGTCATCATGTTTATAGGTCAAAGCCTCCATTGTAGGCTTCTAGGTTTTATATTGAGTCAATAGAGTCACTGAGTCACTGTCAATTTTATTAGACCCTTCTTGGGCTTTTGTATCATGTAAAAGTAATTATTTTTTAGTCAAATAAGTCATTTGACACCTCCACACCAAGTCAGCCCTATCCTGATGAAGTCAGCCTACATTAGGGCAATTCGGCCCACAAGAAGGCTATATATAAGAGGCAGTTCGATTCATTTGCAATAAGAACTCAACAAGTTTGATAGTCAAGAAAGAGAGGCAGAAAAAGTGTGAAATTCCTAAGGAAGAAGTTTGCTGGAAGGAACATATTTGATGTTTTGGGCCATCAATTCCTCACACGTGCAAAGTTACTGGGGGCATTTGTTGGGGCCGAAAATTATGAACTCTACTACAAGTCGAAGTTTTGCTACTGGGGAGGCCGAAATCATGTTGCTAAAAGGTCGAAGTTTTTGTTGGGAAGCTATCATTTGGAGAAGAAGAAGGGTTGACTTGGTGATTGGAGGAAGTCTATGTCTAGGTCAAAGAAATCTTTAACCATCCCATCTTGTCTTTGAATCTACCGAAGGAAGAGTTCTAACTAGATTTTCCACTTATAGGGTTTTGCCCTGGTTGTCCGCCTACATCTTGCGTCTCTTGTTCTTGTGATTTTCATATACACATAAATTGGTAATTGCTTGATGTTACATAATATAACAAAGAAGTAAAAGAAGCCAACATAATTCACAAGTAATTATCAAAGGAGAGGAATCAAACGCTAATTACTTCTAGCATTGATTTCTCAACATCGTATCAAATCTAAGGATGAAGAAGGTTGGAGATCGCTTTGTTGGCTTGGAAGAAATGATTACTCCCTCTATGACAAGTTACTTAAAGATGGGATTCAATATCATAAGAATTGCAAGAAGCTGGATTGGAAGGATCATCTACAACTTATCAAAAGTGAAGAATTATTGGTTGTACTTACAGGTATTATTGATGATGACAATGCATGGATCATTGATAGTGGAGCATCAAGACATATGATAGGAGAAAGTGGACAACTTCATACTCTATCAAAGGTACATCATCTCATGCAATGGAACTAGGAGACAACAACAGTTATGCAGTCAAGGGCCTTGTATCTACATCATTGAAGCTAGAAAATGGAGCAAAGCTACACCTCAACAATATACTCTATGTTCCAGGTTTGAAAAATAATTTACTTTCAATTTCTCATTTAAAAAATAAAGATGTGGTTGCCTTTGTAGATGGTAAAGTTTGGGTTTGGGGAAAACATTCAAGCATTAATAAGGCAAAAGTTATTGGAGTTCGAAGACTATATAGAGTTATAACACCATCTCCTCAAGCCCTAGTTCACATGGAAATCAATCCTATCAAATAATGGCATAGAAGTTATGGGCATATACACTACAAGATAATTCCCCCACTTAGTTAAATGGTAAATATCAGAGAAGATCGTAAAGGAGTACGTAAGGGATGTGCTCTGGGAAAGATTACAAAGAAGCCTTTTACAAGCAGTGACACAAGGTCTAAAGAAATATTAGACTTCATTCATTCCAATGTGTGGGTCAATGTCTATCAAATCTCTTGGAGGCCATCTTTATGTGACCTTCACAAATGATCACTCTAGAAAAACATGGCTCTATCTTCTCAAGACAAAGGACGAAGTATTTAAAAAGAGTTCAAGGAATTTAGGTCCAAAATGGAGACCTTAACCGAAAGAAAGATAAAAACTTTGAGTTCCGACAATGGAAGAGAATACACTTCAAAAGAATTGATTGCATATTGTAAAGAAGCAGGTAGTAAGAGAGGGCTCATTGTTCCCTACACCCCCGAGCAGAATGGAGTTGCAAAAAGGAAGAATAGAACCATTGAAGAATGCATAAGGAGAGAACCTCGACCATTTTATCAAAATATAAGTATCTTGTTCCTTGTTTTCTTTGTTATGTTTGGTTTCCCTCTTATATCAAGACTTGTTTGAATTATATGCTAATAACCTTTTATATTTTCCGTGTTAGGAAGGCTTGTTGAATACTCAAGAGTCATGGAGATGACTTCAAAGGATAGACTTGAAATATGAAAGAAGTTTTATTGAAACCCTTGAAGCATTAATGCCCTACAAGGTTTGTTAAGAAACAACCCAAGTATGTCTTAGCCTATAAGCTATTGGAATTTCTAAATCTAACAGTTAGAAATCCTTCCTGTACTTTCTGATTTATTTCTTCCTACTTGCTCTGTTAATTAACAAGTTATTTACCATGTAAATACTGAAAATAAATACAAGTACAATCTCAACATATACAGATCATCAACTGAAGGAAAAACAAGCACACAAGTGACACTGTTATTTTTGGACTAATGTCCCTGAAAAACCCAATGCGGGAAAACCGGTGCACCTATCTGAGGGTTTTATTATTAAGCAGTTTCAGAATACAATCTGGGTGCCAAAAATGGCTCACCCAAAAGAGAATTCCCTCGACAGTAGTACCTCTCAGTCAGAGACAGATATCAGCCCCAATCTGCCCCATAAAATCTCCCAGCGTCAACCTCTAGGGTCTACATCAACCTCTCTGGCCCAGCGTCAGCCTATTTGGCCCAGCGTCAGCCTCTCGGGGCTCTGCGTCAACCTCTGGTTGACTATGCATGGCCTCTGGCTACCTCTGTGTGGCCTCTAGCTGGCTCTGCATCAACCCTCTCTGGCTTCTGCGTTGATGCTCCTGATACTCTCTTTGCCCCTCTATTGTTGTATTCATTGCCCCTTAACTGCAACTCAGATCACTCCTTCGATTTCCTCAGCAAACCCTACCCCAGAAAATCAATTTCTTGATCAACTCGATGTGTTCTTCAAGTGACCCTCAAGCCTCCTCTTATACTTTTCTCATTGACAATTCAATGGCCAAGATCAAGTCCCTAACCAAACATCGAAGATTAGATCTGGCTTGATCCATGACTTTTGGACCATTCTAACTCAGTTTTCTATTAATTCACATTAATATTTTATTTTTCCCAAGTTTAGACTTAGGAACTCCATTAAAAATATTAATTATTTTAATATCTCCCAAACTGGTTAGATTTTGCTCAAACCCTTTATGGGTATTGGAGATCTCATGTGCTTTAGCCTCTCCACCAATTTTCGTGGCTAGAGCACATCCGATGCTACTCCATCTTAGCGAGGATTGTGCTCTAGTAATACTCCTCACTGAGCATCACCCTAATCATCCGGCATTAGTCCATGTGCCGATGCTAGGCCTGCTGCCCAATATCCTCTTCATTGTTGCATCATGTACCGCTACCCATGGCCCTGCCACTGCCACAGTTGCATCTGTACAGCAGCTCCCTCTGTATATGTGTTGCTGCCCATGGCCTTGCCACTGCCACTGCTGCTTCTACACTGCAACCCCTCTCATCATGCTGCATTGTGCTGCCCATAGCACTGCCACTGCTAACTGTTGCACTGCAACTCAGTTACCAAGAAGTAAGTAACTGATCTCCCAACTCTAACATCTTCGTCAAGCTAATAACACTCTCGATGTTGAAGTTCCCTCTGTCACTGACAAGTGCCCACTCTCTAACCTATGCGCTGTTGTAACTTTGTGCATCTCGCACTAATGACTCACAGTGTCTTGGGACTCCTGCACTGTAGCTCCCTTTGTCACTCCATTCGCATCCATCTCTACCGACATCTGCCAGTCCTGCTACTCCTCTTCAGGGCTCCCGTAGCAAGGTATAATCCAAGAGGTTGCGTACCTCGAGGATCCTACCCATGATCGCTTGTAGTATGTCTGATTACAGCTCGATGTCTCCCCACTTCCTCTCAAGTGGTGTATGATCACTCATGGCACAGTCAACCCTCTCTAACCTTTGCACTGATGCTCCCGGTACTCTCTTTGCCCCTTTGCTGCTGTATTCACTGCCCCTCAGCTACAACTCAGATCACTCCTCCGATTTCCTCAACAAGCCCTGCCCCAAAAAATTGAATTCTTGATCAACTCAGTGTGTTCTCCAAGTGATCCTCAAGCCTCCTCTTATACTTTTCTCATTGACAATTAAATGGTCGAGATTAAGTCCCTAATCAACAGCTAAGATTAGATCTGGCTTGATCCATGACTTTTGGATCATTCTAACTCAGTTTTATATTAATTCACATTAATATTTTATTTTTCTTAAGTTTAGACTTAGGAACTCCATTAAAAATATTAATTATTTTAATATCTCCCAAACTGGTTAGATTCTACTCAAACCCCTTCTGGGTATTGGAGATCTCATGTGCTTTAGCCTCTCCGCCAATTTTCGTGGCTAGAGCACATCCGATGCTACCCCAAATCAACACTCCCTCTTAGCAAGGACTGTGCTCTAGTGATACTCCTCACTGAGCATCACCCTAATCATCCGGCATCAGTCCCGGTGTTGATGCTAGGTCTGCTACCCAACATCCTCTGCATTGTTGCATCATGTACTGCTACCCATGGCCCTGCCACTGCCACTGTTGCATCTGTATGGCATCTCCCTCTGCATCTGTGTTGCTGCCCATGGCCCTGCCACTGCCACGCTGCTTCTGCACTGCAACCCCTCTAATCATATTGCATTGTGCTTCCCATAGCACTGCCACTGCTAACTGTTGAACTGCAACTTAGTTACTGAGAAGTAAGTAACTGATCTCCCAACTCTGACATCTCCGCCAGGCTAGTAACACTCCCGATGCTGAAGTTCCCTCTGTCACTGACAAGTGCTCTCTCTCTGACCTCTACGCTGCTACAACAACTCTGTGCATCTCACACTGATGCCTAACATTGTCCTGGAACTCCTACACTGTAGCTCCCTTTGTCGCTCCATCCGCATCCGTCTCTACCGACATCCACCAGTCCTGCTACTCCTCTTCGAGGCTCCTATAGCAAGGTATAATCCAAGAGGTTGGGTACCTCGAGGATCCTGCCCCTCATCACCTGTAGTCTGTCCGACTACAACTCGATGTCTCCCCACTTCCTCTCAAGTGGCGTATGAGCACTCATGGCACAATCATCATCTGTCTCCACTTCTTTCTCCGCCCTTGATGGCACAGCCTTGGTCTCAGAAGCCTCTCCCTTGCTCTTCTTTCTTAGACATTGGCTCGCATAGTGACCCAAATCCCCACAGTGTAAGCATTTGACCTTGGAGAGATCCTTCTTCTTTTGTTTCTCTTGCTTTCCCTCAAATGTGAGGGCAGCATCCTCCTCTTCCTCCTTGATTTTGACCCCCTTGTCGGTGCTTCCCCCCTTGGTTAGCCTTCCGATCTCTTCTTGACAAAGAGCCGCCCACAATTCCTCCCAATCTGAAGGGGTGGACCTACCCAGTATACTCTGGACAAATACCTCCCAATCCTCTGAGACTACATTCAATGCAATCCTCACCAACATCTCCCCATCCAGTGTGGCCCCCATGAAAGTCAGTTGATCCCGGATCTCCTTCAATCGACCGAGGAAGATGTCTATCGATTTTCCCTTCTTCAGCTGGTATGATCGCAGCTAATTTTCTAGTAGCATCTTCCTTTGCACAAAAGTATGTTGATACAACTTCGTCAGGGCCTCCCACATTGCATTTGTCGTGTCTTTTTCAGCAATATATGGTACTACACGGTCCTTGACCCTGTCAAGGATGATGCTCTTGGCCCTCGCCATTGCCTCCTCGTACTTTTCGTTCTCAGCCAAGTCCACTGGGATCACTATCGTGTTCAAGGCAAAGTGCTTCAGACGATTCCTGTCTAGAACGGACAAGATCTTGGCTTTCCAGACTACGAAGTTTGAGGCTCCATCCAGTCTGTCCTGATCTCTTACCCTTTTCACTGCCATTTCGTTGCTCCTCTTTTGATTCTTCCAAGTCTCTCTACTTCCCTCCTGGAAGTTCTCGGTGTGACTCCCTCTGAGCCTCGATTTCCCTCCTGGAAACCCCTCTGCCAAAGTCGAGATGCCCCCACTCCGATCGTTAGTGCATTTGCACCACTGATCCGGATTTCTTTGGCTAGAAATCTTCGGCAGCAACTCCCTCCTCCTTGGCCTTGCCGTGTTAGGTATCGTCTGACCACAATACCCCACCAGCTTCATTCCACAGCTTACCCACAACCTCCTATGCCCCAACAAATTGAAGGTTAGAGCCACTAGGCTCTACGCAATCCCAACACCGGCAAAATCCACACCTCCTGGCCACAGGTGTCAATCCTTCCTGACTGAGAAAGATGACCGGGCTCTGCGTAGGTCAATTCTGCTCCTCTTTGCCACTGTGTTGATCCTCTTCCCGGCTCGAACTGATGACACAGGCACTATGTCACCCCTTCCTTGCTCCTTTTCCGCTAGGAACAACTTCTGTCACTCGGGGCAGTTGTTTCTGCTGTTGTTGTTGCTGCTCTGCTCGGTTGATGTCCTCAGTTATCCTGTGATCTGCAACCATGCTCTGATACCATGTTGGAATTGCTAAGTCTAACTGTTAGAAATCCTTCCTGTACTTTCTAATTTATTTCTTCCTACATGTTATGTTAATTAACAAGTTATTTACCATGTAAATACTAAAAATAAATACAAGTGCAGTCTCAACACATACAGATCTCAACCTAAGAAAAAACAAGCATACAAGTGACACTGTTATTTTTGGACTAATGTCCCCGAAAAAACCCAATGCGGGAAAACCGGTGCAGCGATCTGAGGGTTTTACTATTAAGCAGTTTCATAATACAATTTGGGTGCCAAAAATGGCTCACCCAACAGAGAATTCCCTCGGCAATAGTACCTCTCAGTCGGAGACAAATATCAACCCCAATCTACCCCACGAAATCTCCCAACGTCAACCTCTAGGGTCTGCGGCAGCCTCTCTACCCCAGCGTCAGCCTATTTGACCCAGCGTCAGCGTCTCGAGGCTCTACATCAGCCTCTGGAGCCCTTGTGTCTCCCACACTGGCCCTCCTCAAGCTCTACGCAGTGCTTGGCTACCTTTGTGTGGCCTCTAGCCGGCTCTGCGTCAATCCTCTCTGGCTTCTGCGCTGATGCTCCCGATACTCTCTTTGCCTCTCTGCTTCTGTATTCACTACCCCTCAACTGCAACTCAAATCACTCCTTCAATTTCCTCAGCAAGCCCTACCCCAGAAAATCAAATTCTTAATCAACTCGGTGTGTTCTCCAAGTGACCCTCAAGCCTCTTATACTTTTCTTGTTGACAATTCAACAGCCGAGATTAAGTCCCTAATCAACAGCTAAGATTAGATCTAGCTTGATCCATGACTTTTGGACCATTCTAACTCAGTTTTATATTAATTCACATTAATATATTATTTTTCCTAAGTTTAGACTTAGGAACTCCATTAAAAATATTAATTATTTTAATATCTCCCAAACTGGTTAGATTCTGCTCAAACCCTTTCTAGGTATTGGAGATCTCATGTGCTTTAGTCTATCCACCAATTTTCGTGGCTAGAGCACATCCAATGCTACCCCAAATCAACATAAGCTTTGTTACATAGATCTCTTTATATAAAAGTACTGTCATTCTTCTTTTAAATTTTGCTCTACATTACTAACATTGTTATGTCTAGGGTTTTGAATTGTAAGAGATTCTTGTTTGGGTGATTAATCATTAGCTTAAGTCTACCCTCATTGTATTTTGATCATTCGTATGGAACCCTAAATGGTTCTCTATAAAACCCTAACCTAAGGGTATGTCTATAGTTATGAAGCCCTAGTCTACTTAGGGTTAATGATGAAATCTAGACATCCTATTCTCTTCTTTAGAGTCTTGGTATTGTTATAAAAAAAAACCCTGGTCCTTTAGGATTTGTTGTTAATGTTTAAAATAAATCCCTAGACCTTTAGGGTTTGGTAAATTAGGGTTTATCACCAAAATCTTTGTAATGTCTATATTAAGATTCTAGGGATAAAAACCTCGGTTTGTATGACCAAAAACCCTAGTTTGAATAAATTGTTGTATATCTATCTTTGATGTATTGACATTTGTATCCTAGGTTTACCATTTACCTAGTAAATATTGATGAGAAATGCATCCTAGATATGTATATTCGAGTATGCTAACCTAATTATTGTTGCTCATGTAAATTCTAGGGTTAATAACAAAGCCCTAGTAGAGCAATTTTTTTCAATATGATTTAGCCTAGGGTTTTCTACAAACCCTAGTAAAAGTTTGTCATGTAAAAGCATATTGTTGAAACCTTAGATAGTTCTATGATTGGATTGTCACTGGATCACTGAGATCTAAGGCTTTGTGTCTAGAAGATGGAATCTAGGGTTTACATTAAGTGATGGTTAAATCTGCCATATATCTCTAATAGTATTGAGGCCCTAGATATAATGACACCGATATCTTGATTGAGTTGCTCGAAGTCTTGATGATAAAGTCTAGGGTTTATGACAAAACCCTAGCTAGAAGTTAATGTCTAGCATATAAAAAGATGTATCTCATGAACCTAACTAGGTTTAGTTGTTTGATATCCAAATTCTAATGCTTCCACTGACATGATTTTGATATAGCTAACTTCATGCTTCTGTATATTTGTTTTTGGTTGTACCTGCTTTAAAGTTTTGTAGGTAGATAATCTTCAACATAATAAAGATGTTCATATAAGCATGATGAAGGAAGCATATGAATGATGATGATCAAGGAATGAAGTTGTGAAAGGATCTTCAGTGTTATAAAAGAAGGAAGTTGTTGATATCCCCCTAAGTTAAGAGGGAGCCTGGATAGAAGAAAGAGTACATCTCCCTAGTTAAGAGGGAGGACATAATATGATAGTCATGATAGACACCTTGAAGAAGAAATTGGAGAATGAATTGGTGTTGTTGAAGAAATGAAAGAAGAACGCTTCCGACAAATTGAATATGGATTATTTGATGATGATATTAGCAACATTCGAATAATTCAGGACCCGGAGTATCTGTGCTTACTTGTATATTTGAAAGTTTATTATTATTTGGGGTTTGTGTTTGTACACGTAAAATCTCTCCACAAAAAGATTGAACACTCTGGGAGCATGCTTGGACAAATGGATATATCTAGTTTGAGTATTTTAGAAGCATGCCTGGTTTAGCTGACATTGCAATGGTTGATAAACATAGATGACGCATCTAATGGCTGATTTCGGAGGACATCTAGTCAGCCTATGTGTGTTTGATGTCTTGATCCCGAAGAGGGAGGGTGGGGTGTTGGTCTTGAAGCTCCGGCCTTGGATACGCACCTAGATCCCTGTGTTGATGGTTAGTTTGTAAGCCTTATGGTACCTAGAGTGGCTGAAAACTTCAGTCCATCTTAGTCCCACCCGAATAGATAACCTTGGTCAGGTATCTAGTCCGTGGCACTGAGTGTGCCTAAACTCTTTGTATTCCATGTGTTTTTTAGATCTTCCATGTATATATGTGAAATATATATATATACGTCCCTAGTTAAGAGGGAGTGTTGAAGAATGTAACTAGGTTCGATCATCATTGTATAATGTAATTTATTTGTCAAAAGAAATTTTATAATGACTTATTAATGCATGGGTTTCATGCTTGGGTCATCATGTTTATAGATCAAAGCCTCCATTCTAGGCTTATAGGTTTTATATGGAGTCAATAGAGTCATTGTCAATTTTATTAGACCCTTCTTGGGCTTTTGTATCATGTAAAAAGAATTATTTTTTAGTCAAATAAGTCATTTGACACTTCCACACCAAGTTGGCCCTATCCTGCTGAAGTCGGCGTACATTAGGGCAATTCGACCCACAAGAAGGCTATATATAAGAGGCAGTTCAATTCATTTGCAATAACAGCTCAACAAGTTTGATAGTCAAGAAAGAGAGGCAAAAAAAGTCGAAATTAGGAAGAATTTTGGAAGGAACATATTTGACGTTTTGGGCTATCAATTCCTCACACGTGCGAAGCTACTAGGCATTTGTTGGGGCCGAAAATCTGAAATCTATTACAAGTCGAAGTTTTGCTGCTGGGAAGGCCGAAATTCTGCCGCTGCAAGGTTGAAGTTCTAGGTCGAAGTTGTTGTTGGGAAGCTATCATTTGGAGAAGGGTTGACTTGGTGATTGGGGGAAGTTTGTGTCTAGGTCAAAGAAGTCTTGGACTATCTCACCTTGTCTTTGAATCTACTGAAGGAAGAGTTTTGACTGGGTTTTCCCCTTATAGGGGTTTGCCCTAGCTGTCAACCTACATCTTCTGTCTCTTGTTCTTGTGATCTTCATATACACATAAATTGGTAATTGCTTGATGAAACATATTATAATACAGAAGTAAAAGAAGCCAACATAATTCACAAGTAATTATCAAAGAAAAGGAATCAAACCCTAATTACTTCTAGCATTGATTTCTCAACAGGTTCTATCTGCTGACAAAGGCCTTATCGCCCCTTTCTGTCCATGTTTTGATTTTTCTCTGGACCACCTACCTGATTATGTCTATAATCATGGTTTGTAGTTTCAAGTTTGAGCATTTTGGTTCATTATATCTGATGTACATGTAACCGTTTCATACAATATAAAACTGCTTTTTTCGCCTGAAATTAAACAAACAAACAAAAAGTTAACCAAAAGCAAAATCAACATGAAAAGCTAAGTAAAGATCGTGTTCTATTGAAGAGAAGCTCAGGTGTGAAATCTTATCATCTCCCAAATCAAAAAAGCCATTACCACACAATTCTACAAAAAATTGAATTAAGGTGGTCTGACCATTTCATAATTTGATTGTTATGCTCAACCCTTAGACACTTGTCTCATATCATCAATCATGACAGCATTGGGAATAGAGGATCATGCAAAGACGTTATGAGCAAAAACGAAAACGTAAAGCCCTTCGATAAACATGCTTTAAGTACAAAGCATTTAGAAAAAGAAAAGCAATGTAATAAATATAAAAATATAAATAACAATAAATAAATAATAACTAGTGGAGAGAACATCGTAATGAAGGGGCATGCCTAAACTAACTGTAATGACTTTTAATGAAAGGGCACACCTGCTTTGATATTTAAATTTTATACAAGGCCCTCATTGTACTATCATCATCTTATCACTCATACATTTAATCAATATATTATTATTTTATCCTAAATGGATTTCTTTATATTCCAAGTATTTAGAATATTTAATTGGTGAGCCATATTGGTTGTGAGAGTACCTTTTTGTAGATAGTTGGTTTAAACTAGGAAGTCCTTACTTTATGAAAGTCTTTTCTAGGATCTATATTTATGACATTGTCAATAGTTAAACTGCTCATATGCTCTGTAACCGGATTCGTCCAAAACAAGCCACGTGTCTGAATCCCACGAATCTGACACAATTCAATGGGAATTCGAATCCAAAAATGGGACACGACGTGTCCTATCAGGACTATAGGACACGACAGATCAAATCCCGGTCGTGTCTCGATTTTGGGATTCGAATCCCAAAAAAAGTGAAACCCGCAGTATAAAAAAAAGCATTGTTCTTTTCATTATTTACCATTTCTCTCATTTGTTTTTGCAAATAGTGAGTTGTGGGCAAGGAGCTAAGGGTTTGGAGTGTTCGACAAGGAGATTCAAGCACCAAGGAAGTGCAATTCATCTCTATTTTTTTGCATTTCTATTACAGCAGTTTGTATATGAATTTTTTTTACAAATTTGTGAATGTTTTGTTTTTTTTTTTACAGTATTCATGGCTCAATCAAGGGCAGCAAGTAGAGGGAAAAGGAAGAAGAAGAATGTCTCCATTGGAGATGCCTCTCCTCCCCCAATATCATCAAACTCTGTTGCAAGTAATGCTGAGGTAAGACTTCCTCCTAAAGACAACATTGAGAAATATCCCTTATGGAAATATGTCACAAGAGAGGATGGGACAAGCACCAAGGGGAAGGGAGGGGGCAATGTGAATTGAAGATGCAACTTTTGCCACAGTTCTTTCAAAAGCGTATATTACCGTGGGAAAGGCCATTTGTTGGCTTTACCAAGTTATGGAGTTGGAGCTTGTAAAGTTGTTCCTTTACAAAAGAGGAAAGAAATGGAAAAAGAGTTCATTGTTGGTATGGCAAATGTGGCTGCAAAATCAAGAAAAACCAAGAATGAAAACCCCTTTCCATTTTTGAGGAAAGGCACCACCAAATTTCCATATGAGAGTTCTATTGGGGGGCAAACAGCAAAAAGAAAAGCAATTTCACTTGGTCCAATGGACAATATTTTTCAAAAAGAGAAACGGGAAGAGCTTGATCTCACCATTGCCTTCTTTTTCTATCAAAACTTCATATCATTTAATGTTGCACGCTTACCTCTATTTATTGAGATGTGTCGAGCTCTAACTCATGGGTCTCCATCATGGTATGTGCCTCCTGGTTCAAAGAAGCTTAGAACCACATTGTTGACGAAGGCAAAAAAAGAAGTGCAAAAAATGCTTGAGCCTATTAAAGCATCATGACCAACATCTAAGGTTAGCATTGTTTTTGGTGGATGGACAGATCCAGTACGACACCCACTCATCAACTGCATGGTGTCTTCGTTGAATGGTCCAGTTTTATTGAAATTAGTGGATACACTTGGACAATACAAGGATGCACAATTTATGGGTGAGTTATTTATTAAAGTTATTGAAGATGTAGGTGTTGATTCTTGTGTGCAAATCATTACAGATAATGCACATGTTTGCAAGGTTGCTGGCATGATTGTGGAAGCTAAATATCCACAAGTGTTTTGGACACCTTGCATTGTCCATTCATTGAATTTAGCACTGAAATCCATTGCTTCTGATGTACTTTGGATTGGTAACATTATTGAGGATGCACGACATATCTGTAACTTTGTGCAAAACCATACAAATGCCCTCACTATCTACAAGGAGTACAGCAATCTATCATTGTTGAAGATTGTTGATACACGGTTTGCCTCTTCATTCATCATGTTGAAGAGGTTGAGGGAGGTCAAGACTGCTCTTGGGGCCATGGTTATTTCTGAGTTTTGGTCTTTTTAGAGAAACACAGATCAAGTAGCCTCTAAAAGAGTGAAGGACACAGTGCTAGATGATGCTTGGTGGGAGAGGGTGGATCTAATTATTCAAATCATGAACCCTATCATTTCTTTGCTTCAATTTGCAGATACAAACAAACCCATCCTAGGAGAGGTTTATGAGGGATGGGATTCCATGATTGAGTATGTGAGGAGCATTATTCTAAAAAGTGAGTGCCCCAAGTATGAGACATCACCAGAGGCCTTCTTTTGTACTATACAGGATATTCTTGTCAGCAGATGGGACAAGAATTGCACACCTTTACATTGTTTGGCTCACTCATTGAACCCGAAATACTACAGCCATGAATGGTTGAATGGTGGACCTTCCCGCAGATTCCCTCCTCACATGGATGGTGAAATCTCACAGGGGAGGAAAGATGCATTCAGGCGAGTTTTCCAGGATAGAGCATTGCTTGATGAGGTGGAGGATGCTTTTGCAAAGTTTTCCACTGGCACTGGTCGATTTGCAGGATATGGTGTGATTAGAGACAGGGGGGCTAAGAAGCCCTAGTCTTAGTGGGAAAATCATGGGGCAACAAGCCCTCCTCTTCAGTAATTGGCCATGAGGCTCCTCTCTCAGGTGACTTCATCCTCTTGTTGCAAGAGAAATTGGAGCACATATGGGAATTTGTATAGTGTGAAGAAGGCCAGGCTTGAGCAGTCCACGGCAGAGACAATGGTGTATGTGCACACCAACCTTCGTCTTATTTACAGGCAGAGGGAAGAGTGGTTGAGGGGAAATACAAAGGTGTGGGATGTCTTTCCTTATGATATGGGTCTGGACAACAGTGTTGAGTTGGCATTGGCCAACATGGATCTCAATGATCCAATGCTAGAGCCTGTTAGATTTGATGACAGTGATATTTTAGAGGAGTCATCCTCCACACCAGCAGATGCAGAGACAACTATGGATATAGGGGAGGAGGAGGATGCAGAGGAGAGCAGTGGTGACCATGATGATGAGGACATTGATGCTGATTCTGAGGATGAACTATGAGGATTAATGACTCATGATTTATGTAACATGTATTTGAATTTTGTATGTACTATGCATGCTATAATGTTACTAACTTACTTTGTAAACAGTAAAACTAACATCTAGATGAAGATCTGTGTTTGAAATCAATGAATTTGTACCATTAATGAGAATTTGTGTAAGAAATATCTAAATATTAAAAATTAGATATTTCTTACACAAATTCTCATTAATGATACAAATTCATTGATTTCAAACACAGATCTTCATCTAGATGTTAGTTTTACTGTTTACAAAGTAAGTAACATTATAGCATGCATAGTACATACAAAATTCAAATACATGTCACATAAATCATGATTCATAACTGAAAGATAAGTTACAAAATAGTAAGATAAAGACACTAACAGCTGTAGTTTTCTCATTAAGTCATCAAATCAAAATGTGTTACATAGGTAGTGCAATGTCAATGGCAAATAGAAATAGAAAATATAAAACAACTACAGGTATACAAGCCTCAAGGCAATAGGTAGCCCATGGCTCATGAGTCATCAATCCTCATAGTCATCCTCAGAATCAGCATCAATGTCCTCATCATCATGGTCACCACTGCTCTCCTCTGCATCCTCCTCCTCCCCTGTATCCATAGTCGCCTCTGCATCTGCTAGTGTGAAGGGGTTATATATATATATATATATATATAACGAATCCTACGTGTCCTGTTTCGGGGGGTCAACGTGTCTGAATCCAACACTCAAATCCCCATATCCTACGAATCCCGAATCCCAGTGTCAGGTTACTTAGCTCATATGTTAACCAACTCTAAATTGCATAGATCACTTCAATTTATTGTAATACTCGCCATGGTTAATGTTGCTTTCCAAAATTATCAACGTCTCAGTTTGTTGGTCTCTCTTTGTAAAGTTTTCTTATATTGTCTAAAACACAACATCTATGCCAAATGTTGAACTACTTGCCTGTTCCAGTCCCTTCTGTTGTCAAGGAAGCTATCAGGCATCAAATTTGGAGTCACCCAAGTTCCCCTGAACATCCTTGACCTCGAGCCTACAAGCTGTCTTGTTTCTCCAGAGCTTTACAAGGCTGGCTAGAAGAGGTCATTAGCCCAGTGGAACCACGATTGCCAAGGTTCAATTGTTTTTATTTTCCATATCATGTAGTTTGTGACCTCAAACAGCAACATTCATGGACAACTCCAGAAGGTTCAAAATGAAAAATAGAAGAGCTCACCAATTGGTACAAAATTCTTCAACAAGAAGGATTGGAAGCAAAGGCTGATGAAAGTGTTCAAAGCATAGGAAATTGGCTTTCTTGAGTGGAATCTTTAGATGAGTAGTGAATTCTTAGTGCTTGATCCTCAAGGCCAGTAATCATGTTACAGCCCCAGCTATGAGCATTGTAAGAAAAGAGTCAGCATCACGCATCTTTCATGTGCTAAAAGCCCGCAATTACAGAAAAGGAAAGACAATTTGAATTATGTCATTAAACTGGGATATTTAACTACAAGTTGACACAGGAGAGTGTTTGATTGATTTGACCTTCATATACTATAGCGACAATTGCATGTGATGCTCTAGTTGAGAAGATTATGCCAACATAAAACAGGTACACGACCAATATAGTTACTTAAAATTTAGGCCACACTAGTTCACCATGAATTGTTTTATCCATTACACACCATTCCTCTACAGATGAAACTCTCAATTTCAATGTAGAGACTAAGGTTATTGGTACTTGACCAACATAATTACTTAAAATTTAGGCCACGCATCACACTATTTTACCATGAATTGTTTTATCTATTACACACCATTCCTCTACAGCTGAAACTCTCAATTTCAATGTACAGACTAACTAGGTTATTGGCCCCCTCCCTCTCTATATTATGAAGTTGTGCTGCATAATGTTGAGACACTTATTGATAATGGTAGTGTAGAAGCTGATTTAAAAGAGAATGATAATAAAAGAAAGCAATTACACCTATAGGAGTGAGCAAGGAGAACCCAATACATAAATGACCGACTACCACAACCAGTAAAATCCAAGCAAATTCAATCTCAATCTATGACTAAATAACAAACCTTCGAATACAAAATCAAAATACAAAAAAATAACATGACCAAATTACTGTTTATATAGAGTAGAGAAATCTCTACTGCTACAACTAAATAAATAAAAAGTTAAAACAAAAGAAGTCCAAAAACGTAACATTTCATTAATTTGACTTCAATGCCTATTCTACCCTGTTTCTCTAGATACTTTCCTTACTCTCTTGACTTTGATGCCTATTCAACCCCATTTCCACCAGATACATCCTCATTCTCTCATTTCCCATCAGTTGATTTGGCCTCCTCCAAATATACCATGCACTATACAACTGTATGGGATGGATGCAACCTTTAATCGCTATCCTCGTATTACCAAATTCACCAACCATGGAAATTTTGAAAGTCCATTCTTAATACAAATTCATAAATTTCCTGATAAGTGGAAGAAACCATGGAGAACAATCCAACCAAAACAGAATTGGCTGCAAATGCTCGGAATGACATTGAACCCCAAGCGCAGAATGATATCGAACCACGAGAGATTCGGTCATCAGAACAGCAAGATAATGAAGTACAATACAGAACAAGCGATGGGGGACACAAAGAGAGCACATGCTTCAGAGACTTCAGATTCTAACAAAGAATCCCCACCGAAGACATCTGTATGTGAGTTGGCTATGGTTCCAGTTCATCCGACCTCAAGGGATGGATAGAAAATGCAGAAAAAAGAATGGCAAGAAAGAGATGTTAAGTGATTATTATCACACTTAGCTTCCTGTTTTTCAAATGCAATTTTGTTGTTTTTCTCATTTGCTCATACGCCGGGAGGCTTATCATATGGAATGCTTTCAGCATTTGAAGAATGTAATTTTGTTTCCTTGTTTGTTCAAGATGAAGAAAATTATGGGTATTCCTCAGGAAAAAAAATACAAATTCATAAATTTCACCTCCATACTTGAGGTTCCCCAGATTTGTTTTTTGTGAACCTTCGGCCTCATCACTAAATATGAAGCATTAATTATAGCAGCATATATTTCACTTCCATCCAACCAAAATCACCAGTACCACCCAATCCAAGAAAACAAAATCTGAAACAATGAAGTTCAAGGGGAAAAGGTTCACAGCCCTAAGGGCTCAATCCCCTTCAAAAATCAGATCTGGAGAATACTTGTAAGCAGATTTATTACAGCCCTGAATCTGCCCCTTCAGATCCTCCATAGCTCATTAAATCACCTGACATCTCTGCTAACTGTTCATGATAAATCAGGAAACAAAACAGCCCTAGAAACCACTCATTAACACAAGAAACATATGTCTGATTTCAAGATCTGAAATGCACAATATTTGGACAGCAAACTTATGTCCCAACAAAATGAAGATACAAGCACATACCATCACAAACCACTGAAACATGTCCTATCTGCTCATCACAAGCCACTGAAACATGTCCTATCTGCTTATCAGAAGCTACAACCCTCCAATTGTGTTCAAACCCTAGCTAGGGTATCTACCAAAACAACAAACCTAACTAGCAACTATGGCCTAACAAGGCATCACACCAAACTACTCCTAGACACCCCAAAGTCGCAACAACAACCTAGCATCTACATCACCAAGTCCACCCTTGATTTCCCATTTGCATCACACAAGTCTTCTCTGCTAATTTGCTCAAAAACTGGAAACCAATATGAGAAACATAAGAAACATGACTCCTGAAAATTTTGGAAAAATGGAAACTTTATATATAATGTGCTATTTTATATATAGCATATTATATTGAATCTTTGAAAGAAACCATTATGATTCAGATTCAAGAATAAATGAAGAACATTTAAATGAGATTTCAATCAGTTCCATCTGGACACAGGACAGAGAAAATGTAGAAAGAAAACAACATAAATCACCAAGTCCTACCTTATCAAGCTTACAGGAATCAAGCAATGAAAGTCGTTTGTCCTGAATCCACAGGACTATGTATAAGTGAAACAACTCCTTTGCATCAACCCCTCCCTTTACCGGACTGCAAATGTTCAACATACAACATGCCACAAAAATTGCTTTTGTCAGACACATTGAAGTTTGCAATTAAATTTTTAAAACTGAAGTTACACCTCTAAAAGCAACAATAATAACACAAGAACGATTAACATGCATACCAGATATTCCAGTTAGCTAGATCTCTCTGAAAGTCCGCTGTTGCAATAACAAGATCTGCCACAGGCGGAGAAGGGCCTGATGGTGGGCATGCAACAAGAAATGCCCGTAGTCGATTGCAAAGATCCACATTGTATATGGAAGCACAAATATTTGGAAGATCTAGAGAGCTGCAACACAGTAGAGAAAGCAGAATGAGATTTGTATAATGCTGAAGAGATATGATTATAATTATATTATGCACCAAAAGTAATATTGACCTACACTAGCAAATCTAGAACCTGGAAATTTGAATCTTAGTAACATTTTTAAAATCTTCATTTTGCCAATCTAACAGAAGGAATGAACTAGACATTGACCTTTCAGAGAAAATGCCAAAAGAAAATTCAAGTAATAATGAATGAACATTGAAAAGCCATAAGTTGATAATACAACCCTAAAAGACAAATGTCATGGCCATCAACTTATCTAACAAAAAGGGAGTAAATTTAACAAATGCATTATAATGGCTGGAGATATACACACCTCTATCAAAGAAATCTACTAACAATAAAAGAAATAAAATCTTGGATTCAAAAGAAAACGTTACAAACATAGTAGAGCATTGTAGAAAAGCCTAGCAAGCAAGAAAAGAAGGTATTAGATCTCAAACATGTGTAGAAATCAGATTTGAATACCTTCAAATCCAAACATGTCCCAGAACAAAAACTAACAAAGAAAATCTGGAAGAACCTGAGACAAATATCTGACAAAACTTAAGAAAGACCAGGTTATCCCTTTAAAATAGTTACAGATAGACACACTTCTATCAAAGAAATCTATGACTTCAAAAAAAATACCAATTTGATCTTGGATAGAAAGAAGAACAAGACAAGCAGAATAGAGCCTTGTAGGGAAACCCGGCAAACAAGAAAGCAAGGCATTAGAACTCAAACAGTTTCAAAAATCAGACTTGGATGCTTTGAAATCCAAACAAGTACTTGAGCAGAACCTAACAAACAAAATCCTGAGACAGACATATGACAAAACTTGTTTAATACCAGTTACTCCTTCAGTAAAAAAGCTTGATGGAAAAAAAATACTTAAATTGAAGCCAAAAATAAGAGAATAGAAAAGCAAGCAGGATAATAGTTCACATTTTTTGACATCCAATCATCACATATCTCTGCATTTCGCTACTGATTCAAACTTGAAAAATCATTCAGGACTGGGAGCTTCTATTACTGATCTTTTGTATGTCACGAAATTGTATATTGTATGTTTCTCTGTTTTGGGATATACACCAGTGAACCTAGATAGTTAAAGTGCATTTGTATACCTGGTTTTCAACTTTTCCAAATTCAAGCTGATCATTCAGTCGTGCAGTTACAAGTCAAAAACCCATTAATGTAGCAACCATAAATTATTAACTGTTGAAAGATATGATTATTAGCATTAGATTGTCCTTAGGAGCATACAACGTCATCCATTTTATTAGTTTTAAGTCTTAACATATTCATTTTCAATATTAATAAGTTAGTCCTTTTTATTATTATTCAGCGTCATAGGGAAGGTCATAGGGGATGTCAGGGTCTTTGACATACGGGACCCCACCCAAAATACTAAAATACTGAAATTATAATATCTATAAATTAAAACATAAATCACTGAAACTTTATAATCTTATGCATAACAATGTACCAAATAAATCCTAAATTGCAATTCGCAATGCATAAATCACCATTATATTATTCTTTGTATTTAGAAAACTAAAAATTCAGAACATATAGATCTAAGTCTTAAGATAACTATTACAAGTTTACCACATACATCACATTGGCATTTAGCACATTGGAGTTGCAAAGATAGAGAACTGGCAAATTTGATATGGCATTGTAGGAACACTCAGAAGGAATTTCAAGCTTCTTGATTAAAAGGGCAAGGAAGGATAAATGAAATCCTAATAGCTTAATAAAGTTCATATCATATTCACTCAAAAGTGGAGGCTCGGAATAACACTTGATAATCTAGGATCCATTTTGAGGTAGCGAAGTAGTAGAGATACTTTTGTAACAAGATATAACATTCAACTTTGATTGAATGAAGCTTTATACCTATTTTATGCTTGAAAGTTCAATGATTAGGAAGACCTATGAGACTTTTATGATCAAATGGATGCACAAAAAGAGAGTATTTCATTGAGAAATCAATGCATGTAGATATTAGGGTTTGATTCCTCTTTTCTTGATAATTCCTTGTGATGTATATGTTGGCTTCTTTTTACTTCTTTATTATGCTATCTTTCATCAAGCAATTACCAAATTAAAATTGTATGAAGAACACAAGAACAAGGAACACAAGATATAGGCACTCAACTAGGCAAAAACCCCTATTCAAGGGAAAACTCAGTCCAACTCTTCCACTAGTAGATTCAAAACAAATTGAAACAATCCAAGACCTCTTGACCCTAACAAAGACCTCCTCCAATCACCAAGTCAGCCCTTCCTTTTAGTAGATGAACTCTGCAAAACCTTCCAAGTGTCTGCTCCTCAATTACTGCTTCAATCCAGAATTTTGGCCTCCCAGCTTCAGAATTTTGAAACTGCAGAAATTTCAGCCCATGCAACTAGCAAAGAAACCCTAGAAAAACTCATGTGTGAGAGAGATAGATGCTACATACTTCGATTTGCTTCTTCCTTGGATTAGGTCTTCTTTTCCTGCACTTCGTTCTCTTTTTCATCCGCTTTCTCTTGCAGATCCAACTTTTTGAGTGTGTGCTTCAAATGAGTCGAGTTGCCTTTATTTATACCAATGTGGAAATAGTATCGATAACATCGGGAACTCCCGATTTTTTCAACTCGCAGATTTTATCAGCCGAGTTTTTCATGATTTTTTCAAAAATGAAAAACACGGGATTTAATCATAAAACTCGGGATAAAATCGAGAATTTATCCAAAAACTAGTAAGGTGTCGGCCTACGTATAAGTTAAGAAAAGGTTGGTTTTTCGACTCATTTTGCACTCTAACCTTTGCGATTTTCCCTTGTGGAGAGAGGAGGTGTTTGTCACTGCCCAAGAAGAGGAAATTTACCCGATTGTGGGAGAGACACTTCAGAAAACCCCTGACGTGGAAGCCATCTCATTGGACCATATTGATACCACTGTTGCATGGAGGGTTGAGACTAAGAGCCCTATCATGGACATAGTCCCTGATTGGTTAGAGGTGGATCCAGACGCACTAGAGCCAGAGGAGGTAGCAACTATAGGGGGGGGGGAGGTAGAGAAGGAGGAGGAGGTGACACCATCTAGGATGGGCAGCAACAGAGGACAGAGGCGACCTCCTATTTTTGCTTCTAGAGGATGATAGAGTCCATTTGTAGCCCTAGGGGTAGGGCCTTCTTCCTATAGAAGAAAAGGCAAAGCCATTTCCTATTTCCCCTAAAAGGGGCAGAGGAACTCAGGGATTGATTAGTTTATGACATGTAGATGACTCATGATGATGAATCATGATACACATTTATTAAATTTTTTGTTGATACTTGACTCTTGAGGTTGAGTCAAGACTTAGGATTCAAGACTTGATTCCCTATCAATATGTGATGTAGCACTAGACTTCTTATATATCTTATATTATATATATTAGCTTTATTTTCATATTTATGTGGCAATGCATTTATCTAATGTTGTTAATACTTTAGATGCTAAAAAAAAAATTAGAAATGAATATTTTTATACTTTTCAAATTTTGTCGAGTTTTGCCGGATTTTTCAAAAACCTTCCAACTTTAACAACTTTTTCAATTTTCGGACCCTTGCCTATTTATTCCCAAGGTCAATTTTTTCCACTTTGATTTATACTGCTTCAACAAGGTCAAACTCCCTCTTTCTAGGTCGACTTCTCCAGGATAGGGCCGACTTGGTGAGGAAGTGGCAAATGACACTTTAGACAAGAATAATTATCTTTACATGATACAAAAGCCCAAGAAGGGTCTAATAAATGTAAGAGGGGCTCTTTTTGACTCTTAACAAAACCTAGAAGCCTCCAATGGAGGTTATGACCTAGAAAATAAATAAAGGAGCATGAAACCCATGCTCCAAAAAATGTTTTTCTTTTACAATAAAAATTTCTTTTCTTTTCTTTTGACAAATACAATTATGAAGACTGACACTAGTTACATTCTTCAACACTCCCTCTTAACTAGGGAGGTACTCATAATTACATATATACATAGGAACATGGATGAACTCAAAATGACATGATCTATGAAGAGTCACAGCACACAAAGTGCTACATATTAGATACCTAACCAAGGAATCTAACTTGGTGGGACTAAGGTGTGTTCCAAGCTTTAGCCTCTATCGATACCATGAAGCTTTAGCTCTAACACCAACCCAGGGATCTAGGTATCATATCCAAGGTCGGAGCTCCACATGACCTATGATACCCTCCCTACTTTGGGATCTAAACATCATCACAAGCCAGCCAATGTCCTCCCCAGCATCTTGTGGCCCAAGATGCTTCATCTTTCCCTATCTACAAAATTTGTAATATCAACCAATCCAAGCATGCTTCTAAAATATTTGAACTTCTTATTTGGAAGAGATTTCGTCAACACATCAGCTACCTGCTCATCTGTCAGAATATATCGTAGCTTCACGATCACATCCTGCACCAAAATTCTAATGTAGTGATACTTGTTGTTAATATGCTTTGTCCTAGCATGAAACATGGGGTCTTCAGACATCTTAATGCTGCTTTGATTATCACAATTTATCACGGTAGGATCCAGTGGCTCTCCAAACAAATCTAATAAGAGTTTCCTTAACAAAACAGCTTCTTTTCCTACTTCACATGCAGCAACATATTCGGCTTCAGCACTACTTAAAGCAACAAGATCTTGTTTTCTTCTCATCCATGAAATCATTGCAGATCGCAAACTGAAATAGCCGCAAGTAGTACTTCCATCTGTCTCACTGCCACCCCAATCAGAATCAATAAAACCTATCAATTTAATTTCCTTCCCATCATACTTCAAGCAGTGATTAATAATTTAATTTCCTTCCCATCATACTTCAAGCAATGATGAATAGTTCCATGTAAGTATCTTAAAATGTGCTTGGCAGTTATCCAATGGTCACGATGAGGCTCCAACTGAAATGGACTAAGAACGTTTACAACAAAGCATATGTCAAGTCTAGTATTCACCAAGTACATCAAAGAGCCCACCAACTTACGATAACTTGTAGGATCAGCGGGACTAGAGTCAGAGCTTCTCAATTTCTTTGGATTTGTGATCATGGGAGTAGTCATAGGCTTGGAATCTATCATACCTAACTTTTGTGACATCTTGATTATGTACTTTCCTTGACCAAGATATATCTCACCGGGTTTCTACCACACTTCCAAGCCCAAGTAGTAGTGCATGAGTCCTAGATCTTTCATTTCAAATTCTACTGCCAGCCTTTTCTTACATTCTAGAATTATGCGCTCCATACCTGTAACAAATAAATCATCCACATACAAAAGTATAATAATTGGTTCATTCTTCACTATTTTGATGTACAGGTTTGCATTGGCAGAACTTTTGACAAAGCCAATCCTTAATAGATAGGCATTCATTCTTGTGTACCAAGCCCTATGAGCTTGCTTCAAGCCATATAAAGCTTTCTTTAATCTGCAAACATGAGTTTCCTTGATATTTATCTCAAACCCTTCCATTGTTCAATATATACTTCTTCATCAATGGCTCCATTTAGAGGTTGTTTTGATATCCATTTGATGGATATCCCATCCCATAGTTGCACCTAGCAAAACCAAAGATCTAATAGTAGTGTATTTGGCAGTAGGAACAAAGGTTTCTTCATAGTCTATTTCTTCCCTTTGAGAGAAAGCCCTTGCAACAAATCTTGCTTTGTATTTGTCTATGCTTCCATTAATGGCAAGTTTGATCTTGTAAATCCATTTGGAAGTGACAACAGATTTGTCAATAGGTCTTGGAACGATATCCCAAACCCCATTCTTCATGATAGATTAGTATTCTTCATGCATTGTTTTCTTCCATTCTTCTTGATGGGTGGCTTCTTCAAAGGTAGTTGGTTTTGCTTCGATTAAATTTGACATGCATGTTGCATACCCTAAGAATCTTTTCGGTCTTTTGCTTTCTTTGAAAGTTCCTTTTGTCGCTCCATGTTCTTCAACATCTTCAAGTGTAGCTTTTAACCAATTTAGCCTCTTCTCTGTTTCGACAATGATTGTAGATTGAATAAGTTGACTTGGTCCTTCTTGCTCTAGGTTTGTAGGTGACTTGTCACGTTGCTCTTCTTCAAATAGGCATCTTGATCTTTTGTGGGCATGATCTTCATCAAATACAACATCTCTGCTAACTTCAATTCGTCTATCTTCTTTGATGTAGATTTTATAAGCCTTTGATAAGGCTATAACCAATGAAGATACTTTTATACTTGTGGAGTCGTCTAACTTCTTTCACTTATCTTTTGGAATATGAATGTATGTGGGACATCCAAAGATTCGAAGATGGTCTACACATGGCTTCTTCCTATGAGGACTTCTATTTTGTATGTATAATGTCGTCATGGTTCCTTCTCCCCATAGAAATTTTGGTAGATCTTGATCAAATATCATAGTCCTTATGCATTCTTCAATAGTTTTATTCTTCCTTTTTGTTGGTCCATTTTGTTTCGGATTCTTTCTCCCTCTTAATTTTTGCTTCTTTGCAATAAGCTATAAGTTCCTTTGAAGTATATTCATCCCCATTGTCAAATCTAAGAGTTTTTATCTTCCTTTTAGTCAGGGTCTCAACTTTGGATCTAGAATACTTCATCCTTTTCCTTGAAAAAATAGAGCCATCTCTTTCTAGAGTGATCATCAATGAAGGTCACATAGTATTGGTGGCCTACAAGAGATTTATCAGACATGGGCCCACATACATCAGAATGAATGAGGTCTAATATCGCCTTAGACCTTGTGTCGTTGCTTGTAAAGGGTTTCCTAGTATTCTTTCCCAAGACACAACACTTGCATACTCCTTCATGGTCCTCCTTGATGTTGGGGATGCCCTTCACCATTTGACTTAGAGAGGGCATTATCTTGTAGTGAATGTGTCCACATCTTATATGCCAAAGTTCGATGGGACAAATTTCCATATGAACAAGGGTTTGAAGAGATGGTGTTATAACTCTATAATCTTCCTTCACGAATCCCAATAACCATTTCTTTTTCAAAACTAGAATTCTTTCCCCGAACCAAAAATTTACCATCTACAAAAGCAACTCTATCTCCTTTATCTTCTTAAAAAGAAATGGAAAGTGAATTATTTTTCAAACCTGGGACACAGAGGATGTTGTTGAGGTGTAGCTTTGTTCCACTTTCTAGCTTCAATGATGTAGATCCAAGGACCTTGACTGCATAGTTGTTGTTATCGCCAAGCTCCACTGCATGTGATGATGATCCCTTTGATAGAGTATGAAGTTGTCCACCAAACCAATGTCCTAAAGCATAATACTTGTTCTACTTCTACAAAACATTAAGTGAAAGCATAATTGAAATCATGAGCAACATCAAGTAGAAACATGCATAACTAATCAAGAGAATTAATCACACATAACACAAGATATATCCAGGGGAAAGCACCAGCATAAAACCCCAACCATGTATTATCAATGAAGTGGAAATCCTCTTCACAATACAAGAAGAATTAGCTCTCAAGCTATTCAGTTCTCAATGAACTATGAAGATATGAAGATGTCTCATGAACCACCCAAGCCCTATTTATATAGGCTTTCCCTATGGTCCTTACGTAGTTTGCTTAGGAAATAATAGCCAAAGCATATGCTATTAATTCCAACATACCAAAAACAACCAATGGTCCAAGTACGTATTCCTTGAGAACACTAGTTCCTCAACCATGCAAAAACTACTTACTAGAGATAGTTAAGCAACTGATAGTACACTGTCCCACATCTAATCTCAACTGGGCCTCTGACAGCACTAACATGCAACGGTTATCCATGAGTGAATCCTCAGTTATCTAAAATAATAGTTGTCACATGCATGCAAGCATTAAACAACTATATTTTATTATTTTAACAAACTTGTTAAAATAATCTAACTGGACTTGACTAGTTAGAACTAAGTCACTGA
>APFE030966648.1:49869-65316 GCA_000404065.3 Pinus taeda
AAATTTAGAATGTGCTAAAAATAGACCTACTAAAAATAGCATGTCTAAAAATAGCAGTTTGGCCAATGAGGTCATTGGCCACATTGGGTGAGAGGTGAAACTGCTAAAAATAGAAAGTTCGAAAAATAGCATTTCTAGGTCCCTTCCTATTTATAGCAGTCCCTAGTCTATCTATAGGAAGTAAAATTAATTTTGGTCTTAACAGCAGTTTGAAATATTAATTAATTAAATCAGTGGAGTTAATTAATTAAGGAAATTCGAATTTGAAGTCTTTGTGAGCATGCACATGAATTTCCTCCACTGATTGAGGGAATAAGCATGAGTTCTATAATGAGAGAATCAGTTGACTTAGTTCTAACTAGTCAAGTCCAGTTAGATTATTTTAACAAGTTGTTAAAATAATAAAATATAGTTTGTTAATGCCTGCATGCATGTGACAACTATTATTTTAGATAACTGAGGATTCACTCATGGATAATTGTTGCATGTCAGTTCTGTCAGAGACACAGTTGAGATCTGATGTGGGACAATGTACTATCAAATGCTTAACTATTTCTAGTAAGTAGTTTTTGCATGGTTGAAGAACTAGTGTTCTCAAAGAATAGATAGTTGGACCATTGGTTGTTTTTAGTATGTTGGAATTAATAGCATATGCTTTTGTTATTATTTCCTAAGCAAACTACGTAAGGACCATAGGTAAAGCCTATATAAACAGGGCTTGGGTGGTTCATGAGATATATCTTCATATTTTCATAGTTCATTGAGAACTGAATAGCTTGAGAGCTAATTCTTTTTGTATTGTGAAGAGGATTTCCACCTGATTGATAATACATGGTTGGGGTTTTATGTTGTTGCTTTCCCCTGGATATATCTTGTGTTATGTGTGATTAATTCTCTTGATCAATTATGCATATTTCTACTTGATGTTGCTCATGATTTCGATTATGCTTCCGCTTAATGTTTTGTAGAAGTAGAACAATTATTATGCTTTAGGACATTGCATATATCAATTTGTTCTACAGGTGAAATTTCTACATCATGTGTCTTGAGGCTCCACTATCAATAATCCAAGCATTGTCATCATTTAGTGTACTTGTAAGTGCGGCCAAGAATCCTTCATTCTTGACTCTTCTAGATAGTCTATAGATGATCCTTCCAATGAAGCTTCCTGCAATTTTTAAGAGATTGAGTCCAATCTTCAAATAGCTTGCGATTGAGAGAGATCATTTCTTTCAAGATGCTTTTTCTTCCTTTAAATGATAGCCAACAAATTGATTCCTCTTTTCTTGATAATTACTTGTGATATATGTTGACTTCTTTTTACTTATTTATTAGGGTTTGATTCCTCTTTTCTTGATGATTACTTGTGATGTATGTTGACTTCTCTTTACTTATTTATTATGTCATCTTTCATCAAACAATTACCAAATTAAAATGGCATGAATATCACAAGAACAAGAAACACAAGATATAGGCACTCAACCAAGGCAAAACCCCTATCCAAGGGAAAATCGAGTCTAACTCTTCCACTAGTAGATTCAAATCAAATTGAGACAATCCAAGACCTTTTGACCTTGACAAAGACCTCCTCCAATCACCAAGTCATCCCTTCCTTTTAGTAGATGAACTCTGCAAAACCTTCCAACTGTTTTCTCCTCAATAACTACTTCAATACAGAATTTTGGCCTCCCAACTTTAGAATTTCAAACATGCAATTACTGCAAAAAATTTGACCCCGCAACCAACCTAGAAACCCTAGAAAAACTTGCACATGCGAGAGAGATAGATGCTACAAACTTCAATTTGCTTCTTCCTTGGACTAGGTCTTCGTTCACTTTTTTGTCCTCTTTCTCTTGCAGATCGAACTTTTTGAGTGTATGCTTCAAATGAGTCGAGTTGCCTCTAATTATATTGCCTCCACGATATCGAATTCCCTCTTTTTGGGCTGACTTCTCCAGGACAGGGCCAACTTGGTGAGGAAGTGACAAATGACACTTTTGACTCAAATAATTTTCTTTACATGATACAAAAGCCCAAGAAGGGTCTAATAAATGTGGCAAAGACTCTTTTAATTCTTGAAAAAGACTAGAAGCCTTCAATGGAGGCTATGACCTAGAAAGTAAATAAAGGAGCATGAAACCCATGCTTCAAAAAATATTTTTCTTTTACGATAAAATTTATTTTTCTTTTCTTTTGACAAATACAATTATGACAACCAACACTAGTTACATTCTTCAACATATTTTAGGATGAAGCGAAAAAAGTTCCTTCTATAAATTAATTACTCCAAAAGACTTGGAATATCAAGATATCCATGAGGATACACATATTATATTAAATGTGTGAATAAGAATGAGAATGATAATGAATTTACAAATGAGAACGAGAGGCTTGCTTATATATCAGGCAAGTGTCTCTTCATGAAGAGTCATGTCTCATTTAGACATACCTCTTCAGCCTAATTACTAGTTAACTAATAATTATGTATGCTTATTATCATTTACATTATTTTACATTATTTATATATATTTTATTTGTTACATTGCCTCCTTCCTCAAAAAGCTTTGTCCTCAAAGCTTTTCGATGAAAAAGGCTTGATCTCTTTTTCGGCTTCGATTTGTTACATTGCCTCCTTCCTCAAAAAGCTTTGTCCTCAAATCTTCTCGATGAAAAAGGCTTGATCTCTTTTTCGGCTTCGAACGTCTCTCTCTCAGAATAGTCATTCTCTTCAATACAAGTTGATATGATCTTCTTAGTGACAAACAGAATTGTCGCACTGAGAAGGGATCAGACCATCCCAGATTAATCTTCTGTGGAATATTCCGATCACTGGAATTTTGAAACGACTTGTTAGCATAAGACTGGAGTGAGATTACATCACTATTATTTGGAACATCAGTTTGTTGTTTATGGTTTGAATGGTACCGATACGTAGCATGGTTGATTGGTATACTCTCGTGATTCGGATGTCGATATGGAGTTTTTAGATTTTCTTCTGGCGAAGATGTTGTTGAATTAGTTATGGAACATTCACTTGGGATGTCCATTGTCTGAACTGCAACATCTAAGCGTGTCATTTCTTCAACTGACTTCTCTTCTTGAGTTGTCATATTCACTGGATTGGTATTCGTTCCCTTATTTTCATCTTGGACTGTTACGACTAGAGATTTCGATGCTTCTCTTGAGTGAATTGTTCCAACTTATCTTTTATTGCTTTCTTATCATCCTTAATCTTCTTAATTTGAGTGAGTAGACTTTGATTATGGTTTTTCAGTCGTAAAAGTTCTTTGATTTCTGATTTATCAACCTTAATTTCAGTGTTTTGAATTTTAAGATTTTTCATCTTTTAGATCTTTGATTTGTTCTAATAAATTTTATTAAGGTTCTTTAAACGCAAAGTTTCCTCTTCTTGTTTTGATAAATGCTTCTTGAGTTCTTTCTTTGTGACCTTAGTCTTCTTCACTTGCGCAAGTAATCTTTCGACGTGGTCCTTGAGACGAGAATTTTCTTCGTCCTTTTCCATTATTTCTTTGTGATGCATATCCACATATTCAACATATTGTCGCTTAAGTATTGTGATTTCTTGTTTTACCTCTCTTTGGAATTGTTTTTGTTCATTACTTAGAAATTCCATTTTTTTCACTTTTTTATCTTCCCCCTTCTTTTTCTTTTTTTTCTTTTTTTTTAATAATCCTTTTAAGTATATATAAAATTTATATAGATTATATATATATAATATATATCTCACCTCTTTTGACTTGAATGTGGCACTTCCCAACTTTTGAATTTGGACTTTGTATATTAATTTAATTTTTTTTTTAATATTATAAATTTTTATGATGTCACCACACTTAATATAAAAGTCACACTTAATATAAACTTGTATGATGTCACCACACTTAATAAATATAAAGGTCACGTCTTTTCATATGACAAGGTCACGATGTTCACCAAACTTTTTAAGTAAAAAGTAAAACTTACCTTTCACGTAAAGAGATTTTGTATCGCTTTTGGTTTTTTCTTTCACTTTTAAAATACCATGGGCAATTACCGTGGGTTGTTTCTAAAACCACGGGCTT
Organism: Pinus taeda; assembly: GCA_000404065.3. Lineage (NCBI taxonomy): Eukaryota > Viridiplantae > Streptophyta > Pinopsida > Pinales > Pinaceae > Pinus > Pinus taeda. The sequence continues at coordinate 53,949 of APFE030966648.1, forward strand.
CTCCACGTAAAAAGTTTTAAATATCACTTGGTATGAGATTTGTATCCCTTTTGTTTTTTCTTTTACTTTTAAAATAACATGGGCAATTACCATGGATTGTTTCTAAAACCACGAGCTTTTACTAGGTGATTTTAAATCTTTTTTTATATATAATTTGATTTTTATGTTCTTTTATTTTATTTTTTTTTACTTTTTCTTCTTCTTTTTTTAATTTATTTGCTTATATTTTTATTTTGGTTAAATTTTTTTTATGGTCGAAGGTCAACTAGCGAATTGGAGACCCTCCAACTAGCGAATTTTCTTTTAATTTTAATTTGAACGGCCAAATGCCTAGAAAAATGGAGACAATGAGAAACTCTCAAATTCTAAGCAAAATACTTCAATTGTACGGCAACACGATTGACGAATTTCAATAGCCAATGACCTAGATCGGAGAATGAGCTCTGTGCACCGATTAAGCAACCTAGAGGACCGAACTGCTCGATACCAAATGAAGCGAACAAAGTTCCTTCTATAAATTAATTACTCCAAAAGACTTGGAATATCAAGATATCCATGAGGATACAAATATTAAATTAAATGTGTGAATAAGAATGAGAATGATAATGAATTTATAAATGAGAACGAGAGGCTTGCTTATATATCAGGCGAGTGTCTCTTCATGAAAAACCATGTCTCATTTAGATATGCCTCTTCAACATAATTACTAGTTAATTAATAATTATTTATGCTTATTATCATTTACATTATTTTACATTATTTATATATATTTTATTTGTTACATAGGATTCCTCAACTTCATTTAAAATTCTAATACAGGTCTTAATAGCCATTAAAGCCAAATTTTAAGACATTGGTGGGCTCTTATTGCATGAAACACAAACTTTGTAATTGTTGGGCAATATGTCAAAAAAAAATGATTGTAGAAATGGTATCTAAAAAAAATTGGAATGTTTTGGATAATAATAAGGTATAACAAATTACTTACAACTATTGCTACAGGAAAAAAACACAGAATAAGAAATTTCTAATAGGCCCTCCACTCAATTCAAAAATAGCTAGTGTTGAAACCCAACAATTGTTCCCATCAATTATTATTAAGAAAGATTGTAAAATACTATGGTTACTCACAAGACAATATTTTTGCAGGATGGCATGAGTGAGAAATAGAATACGATGATGTGTTGTTTAATTACATAACGAAAGTGCTTTTGCTTTCCATACACAAAATTGAAAAAGTTGATCACTCAAGAGTCGTTGACATACATTTATGGTAAATAGTCGTTGCACATAATTGTGAATGCATATATCATATTCTCAAGGGGAACAACACCATTTCAATTGGTCAAAGTTTAGTTCAAGCCTCCCTGATGACATTGCACCAATTGTCGACCATTCACACAACAATATCATGGTAACAACATAGCGAAACCATAAGCAACAGAAGAACTCATTGTTAACAAAGAAGAATTTAAGCTTACCGGTGGCAGAAGAACTCAATGGTCATTATTTTATTCTATTTTGCTTTTTCTTTTTATCATTGAGCTATAAAATTTCGTAAAACAGTAATGTGGACTTGGCAGGGGGAATTTTTCATTTTTTTAAAGGAGCATTCCCTTATATATTGTTGAAGTTTGTAGCTTGAGCAGATACTTCTGCACAAGCCTTGTGTCTACGCATGCAGAAGTCGCCCACATTTCACCTTAGAATATTTGTTGATGTAACTTGGCCTAAGTTAAACTTAGGAAAAAGCACATAATTATATGTTAGCTTGTTGAGCCAAAATTAAAACTTAAATTAAGTTTTAATCTTAGTTGTCTATCTCAAGTGAGTCGACATCTAATCTCAGCCATCCATCACATCGAGATTAAGGCTAAGGTGAGGATAAGACACAACAACAACACAAGATTAAGAGTTGCTTCTCAGTGAGCATGTGTTGGGTCTGAGAGAGTGCAATGAGGGTGGTGATTAGTTTCATATTTTCATAGTTGGGCCATTATTGCTAGTACGAGAGCCCATTTCAATTGGTCAAAGTTTTGTTCAAGCCTCCCTAATGACATTGCACCAATTGTCGACCATTCACACAAAAATATCATGGTAACAATATAGGGAAATGTTAAGTTTACGTATGTTCTATGCTTAGAGCAATTTATTTCAATTTTCATAGTTAGCTCAATACCTTTCCAGATTAGCAATCACATCAGCATTAAAGTAAACTACAGATAGAACATAAACATAAATCGTAAAAGACAAGCCAAGACAAGAGGACACAAGATGTGGCACCAACTAGTGACAAACCCCAATGTTGGGAAACCCTTGATCAATTCTTCTTATATGTTCTTCAATAGTTCAGCACACACACAGAGAGAGAGAGAGAGAGAGAGAGAGAGAGAGATAGTACATTTACAACTGAAGTCAACACTTTGACTTATCTAGATGACAACATAGATCTTCTCTAAGAAGATGACACATGAGATCAGTTGAAGACATGCTGCTTCAACTGATTCTCCAAGGTGACTCCTTCACCTACCATCGTACTGCATCTCATCATGATGTTGCGCCTCACTGTGCTACACCCATCATCACAATGCTGCATCCCATCATGCTTCATCAATCATGACGGTACGCATCACTGTACTGCATCATGTGCCATTGTTGCACCATGTTGCCATTCTGACCTATGTGTTTGTTGCACCTAGCTAGCTTGTTGTCCCTTGCCTGCTTGTTGTCACCAGCATGCTTGTTGTCCCTAGAATGCATGTTGTCCCTTGCATGCTAGTTGTACTTGCTGCACTAAGTATCATGTTGTTGTCCCAATGTGTTATACTAGCAGCACTATGAACTTGTTATAACATATTGTTGTACCTCACCATTGTGCCGCCCCTAATTATGCTATGATACACTTCATCGTTGTACCCATCATGATGCAGCATTCATCAACATGCTGCTGCAATATATCTATTGCTTGCAACATCATGCTACTTCAATGTATCATCATTGTTTTCTCCATCCAAGTGACTGTACTATTATCAACACAGTCCTAACATATGTTGCCTTGTTGGACAGAGTTCAACATATACCCTTCAGCACTCTTCTCCATGTCATACAAGTCACTTTCAGACCTTCCTTCCTCCATGGTTGTGACTGGGGCATGCTTGAATAGTCTTCCTTTATATCACCTGGAGGACTGCGGTTAGGGCAGCATAGAGCTTCTCCATAGGGTTGCATATAGGGCCGCGTAGGGCTCGCCATAAAGTTGTGTATAGGGCAACGTAGGGCTCTCCATAGAGCTGTGTATAGGGCAGCGCAAGGCACTCCAATAGAGCTATGTATAGGGCAGGGTAGGGCTCTCCAATCGAGCTGTGTATAGGGCAGCGAAGGGCTCTCCATAGAGCTGTGTATAGGGCAGTGTAGGGCTCTCCAATAGAGTTGTGTATAGGGCAGCGTAGGGCTCTCCAATAGAGCTGTGTATAGGGCAGCATAGGGCTCTCCCATCGAGCTGTGTATAGGGCAGCGTAGGGCTCTCCAATAGAGTTGTGTATAGTGCAACGTAGGGCTCTCCAATAGAGCTGTGTATAGGGCAGCGTCGGGCTTCTCTTTTAGACCAGCAATTAGATCCCTCCTTGCTGCTTTATGTAGGCTTCCTTCACTGCGTTAAAATCTCCTCCATGATAGCGTTATGATCTAGGGCAGCGTATCCTCTTTAGATCTCTCCTCCCACCAAAACCCAAAGACAAGTGGAGAGGAAGAGATCACCAAGAGGATGTGCGTCCAAATGACTTTCAACTTCAAAGCACCTCTATTTATACTAAAACGTTGAGCACAAGTGGGGTTTATTTGGTTGTTGGCCAACCTTGACGAATTGTCCCATAACACAAATAAATTCATATCTCCATGAATACTTATTGGAATCGGATGATCATTGGATCAATCCTACACCTCTCGATGAGAGGGATCCAAGAAAAATATCAGTTACCATTAATAAGATGACCCACATGGAATTTGGCCCTAGTTGCCAATTTTAACATGAAACCATAAGCAGCAAAAGAACTCATTGGCAACAAATAAAAATTTAAGCCTACCAATGGTGGAACTTGGAAGAACTCAATGGTCATTATTTTATTTTATTTTGCTTTTCCATTTTATTCATCGAGCTTTAAAATTTAGTAAAACAGTAATGTGGACTTGGAAGGGGGAATTTTTCATTTTTTTAAGGGAGCATTCCCTTATATGTTGTTGAAGTTTGTAGCTCAAGCATATACTTCTGCACATGCCTTGTGTCTATGCATGTAGAGGTAGACCACATTTCACCTTAGAATATTTGTTGATGTAACTTAACCTAAGTTAAACTTAGGAAAAAGCACATAATTATATGTTGGCTTATTGAGCCAAAATAAAAACTTAGATAGAGTAAATTATTTAAGTTAGTGATTAAGTTTTAATCTTAGTTGTCGATCTCATCACTGTGAGATTAGGGTTAGGGTTAGAATTAGGGTTTTGGCTCAATGTAAAGTTCTAAAGGTGAGGCTAAAGTGAGGAGAAGACACAACAGCAGCACAAGAATGAGAGAGGCTTCTCAGTGAGCATGTGTTGGGTCTGAGAGAGTGCAGTGAGGTTGGTGATTAGTTGTGTATTTTCGCAGTTGGGCCAATTATCGTTGGTACGAGAACCCAAGTAAGCTTCGTGATTAATTTATTAATGAAGAACTATTGACTAGGTAGAAATATGTTTATGTGTAATGTGATTCAAATCAAGTATTTTTTGCTTCTGCTATATTTTTTGTGTTAGTTATATGGTTGTGTATTCATACAGTTAATAATTGTTGGGAACCGGTAATGGGCGTTGGGTATGGAAATTCTAACATATGTTTCCATGTGTTCATTACCCTTGTTACAACTCATATTGTATGAGGTTTCACAATGTGATTTCCATCACATTGATGGATATTTGCAACCAATATCTTTGAGCATTGGATTGACTTTGGGGGACACACATCTTCATGTGACCCCTTCTCTTTAAGGCATTGGATCAATTGATGGACGTCTTTGGTTTGGGGGGTTTGTCTTCTCCTTGGTTTGTTGATTGTGCTTGCTGGTTTTGTGGTTTTCTAACATGTGATCCTTTTGTCAAGTACCTTGGATGCTTACGAACTTCATATTTATTATATCTTCTTCCACCAAAGATACCTTCAAACTTTCATCCATAGAAATTCCTTCAAGCTTACATATCTTTTGGAATAATATTTCCTAAATCTCCCATCTTTGCTTCGGGAGACTCAACCTATCATTCACCGTTGTCATGGTTTCTTTGTCATATAAATATCATATTAGATCTCTACCATATATCATTAAAGGTCATCGTTGTATTCACATAGAATGTAATATCATTGACTTGTTTTCATCCTTGAGAATACTTGATGCAAATCCAAATATGACTGCTTCATGAGGATATGCCTTTTAAAGCCTAGAATTCACAATCCAAAATATTGTAGTTGTAGTTTTATGTTATTGTCATTTTTGAGCTTAGATAACCATTTCTTGTTATACTTCTCATTCTCCACAAGAGATCACTGCTACATAATGTATATTTCGCGAGATCTTCATCTCGGACTTTGTTATGCAAACAATTAACTATGAAATATAAACCATAGCTAGATCATAACCAAGATACTCATTATGTCTAAAATAGTATTGTTGTCATAGTTTCTTGGTCATGTTCCAATCCTTCTATAGCAAGTGTATAGGATTCTACAGTTCACGAAATCCGCATACTCTTGTGTTTGATCCCTTCAGAACCACTATCGATATTCATCATAAAGTAAGAATAAAATGCATATATGCAAGTTACCAGGTATAGAGTGTATGTGTGTCATCAAAAGTTAAATCATTGAGCCATTGTCTGAGTCACAAGAGCAAGCAATGCTTAAACTATCCTCGTTGCCATAGAAAAATACGAGACCATCACAGTAAGCTATGATAATAGCTAGGATGTTAAGAGAGAACCTTCATACTATATATAGTCAAGGATCTTCACATGTGTCTTTACACTATATATGAAGAAAGAACGAGCAACAGATCCTTAGTGTATACCAATCTACTGTAATTACAAGCCTCAGTACCATTTAGTGTGTGAATCTTCAAAGTATACGCAAGAAGTCATCAAAGGGCATTGCGAGTTATATGGAAAGAGTTATAGTTATCACATACGCGTCTCTGTTGGGCTACAGCGACATTAATATGAACTTCCAAGCTTCTTAGAGCTATTAGAGCGAGCCTTCAACATGCAAGAGCAAGGTCACTTTCCACACATAATGATATTGTGAGTTGCCACAATCATTGTTCATCACGGGGAAAGACAAGCGAGCCACTGAAATTAGCCACAGAGCCAATGAGATCTCCAAAGTTCCAAACCACCTTCAAACCGCCTTAAGCTCTAATACCATGTTGGAGAAATGGGAGGTTTAGAAATTAAATTTGGTTTCTCCTTTTTCATAATTGCTTGTGAATATGCGACGCCATTTATTATTGTTTGTTGTGTTTCTTCATCAGACAACTATCAAAATTATACATCATGAAGATCACAAAAAATAGTAGACACAAGATATAGGCTCCAAGCCAAAGCAAAACCCCTCCCAGAAAAGTTTTTCTCTTCTGATAAAATCAAATCAAATGAGAAATCCAAGACATCAAGACCGCCTCAAGAACCAAGTCAGCCCTCCTTTTGATCCATTACCTTACAACCCTTCCAGCTGTAATAAATTCCAGCCTTCATAAGTTTCCAACTGTAACAAATCTTCTAACTAGGGCATCATACCTGAAACATAACTTCAGATATCCTCTTCTAGAGACAGAATATTACAAAGCTCAGATAGGTGCTTTCTCAGAATTTCAGACCCTTCCCTTCTTTTGCCTCCAAGAAACTCGCATATCTTTCTTCACTAGGTTCACATGCCTTACCACAGAAGGGCAACTAAGTCTTGTTCGAATGGAGGTGCACACTTGCCAATATATGGTTATCTGCCTGTGCAAAGGATCACGTCCCTTGAGCTGGCCTAATTGGTCTTGAGGATTTAACCTTAAAAATAAAATATCTTCTTTTCTTTCACAAGGAGTCCAAATGGGACTTTGACTTTGTCAAACCCTAGAAGCATGAAATGCATGCTTGACTAATAAATAATAATAATTTTTATTTTTCTGCTTTTCTTTTTCTTTTACATGAAATATAACATAACAATTATGAAGACCGAACTTAGTTACTTTCTCCAACACATCCCAGCTATTTCCAAAGAATATCTTGATGCTTAACCTTACTTTAGGGAGTCCCCCTTGGTGCTGGAGGGAAGCCAGACAAAAGACAGAGGAAAGGCTGCTATGATGACAATTGGGAACCTTCCTGAGTTTCCCTATGGTTGCACTTGTATTTCAAGGCTTTATCACTTTGAATGCAGATTTGGGATGTAACAAAGGGAAAGGCTCTTTCAGCACTCTCATGTCTCTCTCTAAAAACATATAGTCTTGGTGCCCAAGGAGCTCAACTAGAAGAACGCACCATCGCATTACAATTCTAGCATAGACTGGTCACTGGATATGCCCCTTCATGCACAAGAGGCATGTGTATGGCATCATTAGGAGGACACATTTATGTAGATGGATTAAGATGAGCATACTAAAGCACAATACAAACCCACAAGAGATGTGTATTTCTATTCCGACTTTGAATATCCTAAGAAACAAATAAACATTATAAAACTCTGTATAAATAAGACAGCAACATCGAAATGAAAATGCTACAATAGACAAAGTACAACTGCCAAACTGGAAATGGAGTATATCTACCAAACTGACAAGGAGACAACTAAAATAGAGATTAAAATAAGCTAAATAATTAAGTGTCAAATATAAGAACAATAATATATATATATATATGTGCTTATTATATAGAGAGAGAGAGAGAGAGCATCTTTCACAATGAGCATGCACTGAAAACATTACAGAAGAATCAGAACTCCTACAGTCACTACAGGAGCAAAACAAAATAAAGCTCCCAAATCCTGATCAGTTTATCATCATCTAGCCACAAGTTTCTTCTACACTAATCCCTGTTTCAGGAACCATCTTTGTTTTCAAAAGAGTTAATATCCATAACTTACATTATTGTTTCAACTGACATTCAAGGAATTCAAAAACAGTTGTCTCAGAGTTAAAACACTTCCATAAAGAACAGAAAATTTTGTTTAAAATTCCAGATAACTACCACTAAGGCAGTTATTTAAGAAACAAATAAAAACAAATTTTGGGTTATCTCTTAAATATTTCTTCAAGTCAAAATTCACAATCACCTACATGCATGCATTCCATGAAATAAATTAAAGAGACATTTTATCCAAAGGGTAACTGAAAATTGATCCATTCATTAGTTATACCATGGAATACACAAACTGCAAAAAGCACATGCATCTGAAATGCCAAGGAAAAACAAAAGTAACCAAAAATCTACGAAAGCTGGCAACATTGTACAGACATCTGTAACTTTCTAATTCACAGAGCTCTTTGCTCATAATATTGTAAGCTTCTATTAGCCCAAGGGATTTTGAATAGACAGTGATTGGATATACTGTTAACACACTCCTTAATGTTAAGTTCACCAGTTCAAAACCTGTGGGTAGTCCAACTACCTAACCAACCAAACAATTTTGAAAAATAATGTATGTTGGCGTATGATGATCTGTAAACTGAAGTCAGGCAATCCAAACTTTTGAAGTCATTACAGAATGAACTCCATAAAAAATCAGACATCTTTTCAACATTCCAGTAAGCACCTGATTGTATTTCCAGATGCAGGATTTCTTTACCGGTGTCTCTTTAAAGTTTATATACACATAACATAGGCATGCATGCATAAGCAAAAGGGCAAGCTGAAATTCAGGAAGACAAAGATGACCAAATATAGTTTACTAAGTTACTACTCAACCACATACCTTGGGAGTATATGTTGATTGTGGATCTCAATATCAGTGCGAAGTTCATTACAAATATTCATGCACAATGCCTTCATTTTCAAATACGCTGTTGAAACATTTAATGCATCCATCAAAACACCTTCATTGCTATTTGTTACAAACTCATCTGTCTCTGCCATGTGTCTTTTTGATCTCTTCCTAGCAGCAGTCTGCATATCATATCAATTTTATGAACTGTACCTCTTGAACATAAAATCATATGATAATCCCTCTTTCAGTGTATATTTAACTTGCCTTTCATATATTCTTGAGTACCAGCAAAATATCCAGATTTCCTAAAATCAGATTGGGAGGTAAAGATGACCAACCTGGAAATAGCTGCACAATGTTAACTGTGCCTCGGGAGATAGTATATCATGAAGAAGAGAGTATATCTTTACAGCAGGAGCAAGAGCTGGAGCAGCAATTCCAGTAGCAGGTCCAAACACATCAACTAAGCCTGATGGTAATGAATCATCCAATGACTTGTAATTTTCGAATACCAAAGCAAGTAATTGCTCCACCTGCTCTTCAATATCTCCTAAAATCCGCTTCTGTAACCAAGGAGAAATGTTTATAAAGTTAAATTCCTGAACTGGATAACACAAGGGAAAAGCAATGAATTCGAGATATGAAAAAAAATAAAATCATAATGTATGTTCAGCCTTTCACTTGTAATAGGCTTGGATGACGCATGAAAGATAATAAAACCAAGGCTAAAATGAAAGGAGGACTATGACAGCAGCAGTTCCCCAAAAGTTAAAAAAATAATATAGGAAAATAGAAGGGTTTGGCTATGAAGAAGACTTGAAATTTTGAAGAGACTGCTGGAAGATGAGTAAAGTGGAGAATCCAGATAACATCATCAAACTTAAGATTTGTAATATGCAAATACACCGAAAAAACAATAATCACAATCTAAAAATGCTGATATTAATTAGGGCTATCTGGAATTCATCACCAGAGAAAAAGGCATTGTTCAAAAATGAATGAAACATCCTGCCTATACAGCTACACCGGATGTGGGAAAACTCAAAAGCAGGCCAATGCTTCATGAAAATACCTCTTGCCGGCTCAAAGTGTTCTCATCTCGAGCACTTACAACAGGAACAAGTAAATCATATATAAGAGCTAGACAATCTTCAGTAGGTGTTGCCACATCCATGATAGAGGAAAGGTACCTGCACTTTTCAGGCAATACAGATTGAGGTTTATCGACATCTAACTTAGGATACACACTGGATTTAACTTAAGCTATTCACTGCATTGCAAATAGAGAAATCAAAGTCAGCAAATGTATCCCATGGTTACCACCTCAACTTAGTATATGAATCTGAAACTCCATAATATGAAGCAAACTCAGTCAACAACCACCTCCATGATCCATGGAGACGCAAATTCCTTTGTTGAAAATGTTGCACTTTCATTGCGACCTCCAATACTAAGTCATATGCCACAGTTTCAGCAACAGGACCACACTGAAAAACAACAAGCAAATTCATAATCCCAATAGATACAACATAAAATATTCTCAATTGAATTAAAGTCTAAGAAAGGAAAATCATGGAATTCATGTCACGTAAGCCAGATGATGTTAATAAAACGATCAAGTGGGGATTTAGCTGTGACGCTAATTGATCAGTAGAAAGGGTTGTGTGTAAAGGACAGGCATCAATAGTGCTGTATACAAGGGAAAAATTATATGGTGCAATATAGTAATGATATAATTTACATTAGCTGCTTTAATGCATTATTCCAGCCTTCACTAATGGACACTATGTATGTGTCTGTGCATGTGATTGTACCAGCCTAGATCCATCTTAACTCCGGACCTATCAAGCACCGAGAGGGATCAAATCTCTTGAGGTGCAAACCTCTTTTTTGAGTGCAAAATTTGAGAAAAGCTTTGCACCTCGAGGGATTTGATCCTGCTCTGCGCTTGATAGATCTAGAGTTAAGATGGATCTAGGTTGGTTTCAGCCATGTGTGGCCAAAGAAAATCTAATGAATAGATGATTGATTTTATCAATAATATGTAAAATCGTATAATATTAAATATAATCATTTTAAATATGCTAAATATGCCTTAGATTAATCTAGTCATTTTAATTTTAAATTTTCTTAGTTACCTCAGTTTGTTGAGATAATAAATATTGTGAATAACTTTAATGGTGAAATAAAAATTTTGAATGTAAAGTGATAATGTAATAGTGATAATGTAATAGTATTGCACGAAGCGGGAGCGAAGCGGAAGCGCGGAGCGCGGAAGCGTCATTTTCCAAAAATCTAGGAAGCGAAGCGTCCGCGGAAGCGTCTGCTATATATATATATATATTTTTTTATATTTTTTTGCATTTATACTCAAAACAA
>APFE030966652.1:0-64628 GCA_000404065.3 Pinus taeda
ATGTTCAGAAATGGGATTTTGGAGGATGGATGGGTGAGAAAAGATGAAGGAGTGGGTATGGAGGTAGGATAGGGGTTTGAAGTGGTCCAGGGACTGGTGGATGGAGTTGAGAGAAGATGTAGATGGCTGAATTTGTTCAAAGAGGGCTGAAGAAATGTTTGCACAAAAAGGTAGGGTTATGTGGGCAAAATGACAAACGTGAGGCAAGAAACTGAGTTAGGGGATGGAAGAGATGGTTCTAATGAATTTTTTGTGGATGAAGAAGTGGTATAGGTGCTCTGCAATGTATATTTCCAACTGAACCAATAAAGACTTGCAAGGAATCAAGGACCTAGTTATGTCAACCTAATCTGATCTAGCTAACAGTAAAGCGAATGAACAGAAGCTTTATTTGCAAGGAAACCATGTACATTAACTATGCAATGAAGCATTCAAAGATCTGAACACGTAACCCACTTCCGCAAACGAAAATCATACACTAGTGATTGCATGGCAAAGCAAAAATAATGTTTTTTGTTTGGGATAGCAAGGTTACTTTGATCCCAGCCCCTGATCCTATGAGGGAGAGGTGAAACCAAAGGTGCCCGTTGGCCTTTTTCTGAAGCTTTTTCCCTGTTGATAGCCTACCAACTTAATCTAAACATCAAAATCCTTTCTAACCATCAACAGTGACCTAGTTAATCAGCACAATTTAATCTGCCTAACAAAAATGGTTTTGCAAATGCATAAAGGAGAAATAACGATACATAAAGGAGAAACAACGATGCATAAAGGAGAAATAACGATACAAAAAGGAGGCCTTGGCTCTTAGGTTTGGCCCAACCCTAAGAGCTACGATTCCCATAAAGAACTCAGAGCTGATACCAGATAGGACTGCTTGTCATTATCAAAAAATAGTCATCACCAGAAAGTTATACCACAATGGCTACAAGAAAATGAGCTGAAAATGACAGCATTATAGTGCAAAAAAATACAATAGTTTCAAAAGTAAACGACGAAGGCTGAGGCCTTCTTATTTATACATTACGAGGGGCCTAGCAGGCCTCCTAAATTCAAGGGACTCGGCTGTCCCAACTGCTAGTAGACAGTCCCTCTTCCCAAATCTGCTTGGTTGCCTTTAGGATCCGTTTTGGTGGCCTATGAGCTCGAAGTTGAGGGTGGAGATCCTGAGGAAGGGCCATTTAATGTTAGAGACAACCCCCCTACGAATCCTCACCTCAAGCTTGGTTGTCACCTAGCCCATGATTCCTTGGTTTTGCTCCAACATTTGTCCAAAAAGACCTGAAATAACCACGTATTAGCCTCCTAGGTAGAGTGACCACCCTTATTCATTCAAATGACATAAACATACTAAAAAACATGCATAATCTATAAAAAATGGAGGATTGAACAAGGACAATTAGGCAAAATGAGCCCAATAAGTTACCCAATTCGGGGCTCATCAACTTCTACACCAACTTCTTTTGTTGTTAGCTCTTGTGGGGCAACCTATCCCTTTCCTGCAATAATTTACTTAGCTTGTGTATGTATATGAGCTACTTCTTGGGTTGTTGTTGGTTCTTTGTCAAACAACAATAGGGCATATATAGCAACATCCTTTCTATGCTTCAACAATTTTGTGGAAATAGGCCATAATTTCATGAATCACATGGAACGAGGGTGGTGATGGTATAATGGTTAAATGTAAAGAAATGGACAATGTTCCCCCCCAAACAAAAATATTTTGGAAATCCTTGGAAGTTGACAATGAAATATGTGGTAATTTCCAAATACACATATATCACATTCAATGAATCATAATAAAATAAAAGAGAGACAAACATACTTGCACATACCTATGAAGTCCATAATATCTATAACAACATTTTGAGAAGAAATCTGATATAGTCGATAATGATGTAAAAACTTTGCAAGAATAATAGAGTGGAGCTTGGAACTTGTAGAATGAGGAGATATGAGACTGATTTCTCATGTAGCAAAAATCTTGGAGACTTTGTTCAAAGAACAAACTAGAAACCCTTATTCAGAGAGCAACTTTGATGGAATTCTTTCTTACTTTATTTACAAATCTTGGCTTCAAGCAAGCTAGTTTTCAAGCATTCCATGGTCTAATGGTGCCTTAGACATGTTTTCCTTGTCAATTTTTTTTAAAGGAATGGAAAGGATGACAAGGTAACTCAAGATTGTAAGTGAGTTGATTCACTTTATTTTATGGGTTAGGGATGGTCGAAGCAGGAACCGGTGGAGGTGATGGAGTGGTGGGCGCTAAAGTTTTGATTTAAGAGTAGTGGTTATATGGATAATAGACACATAAGAAACTGAGATTCTATGTACTTCATCATGTATGTATTATTGAGCTAAGAAGGAGTATTTGCATGGGTATACCATCATGTTGGTGAATAGACATGATGGACCTTAGCTATTTTAGAAGAGTTCTATATGAGTGATGGCATGAAAATGGGACTTGAATTCTTGGAACAATGGTCTTTGATTTGGTATTCACAAAAATTATTTAATTGTATCGTTCTTGACCCACTCATTTACAAAAAGTTCGCCTAAAAAATCACTTTGTTTGTGAACTGGCTTATTTTTTTTTATCTTCCCGAGATCAAGAAAAAAAACTAGCACTTTCCTACAATAAAAAGTGAGATCATGGAAGAAGAGAGGTGTGAAGTCTCTCTTCATATAAAACATGTAAAATAAATTATGAGGACATGATAAAACAAACCCCAGGAAAGATACCAAAACTAAGTTCATTCTTTTACTTGTTGAGGAGTGGTAACCACCTAAAACTATATGACAGTAATTTGTTCATAACTTCTTTGTTTTAAGCACGATTTAAGTGATTCTAAATCCATAAGAAATTATAGTCAGATTTATCCATAAAGTTATGAAACAACTTGCATGACGGAGGTGTTTTTTAATTTCCCCATAGACCAACAACAACTATTTTGATCATAACCTTTCACTTACAAGTTGTATTGATGTGATTCAACTTCGAGGTTAAATTATATTCATTTATTAATCTCCACTAGAAACATATTTTAATATGAATTTGATTTGTTGTATGAAAACTCGTGATTAACAGACCTAAGAGGCAGAGATTTTATTATGTTGGTTTAGGACATACAATGGTTAATTAGTGAGTAACATTTTCATAAAATGTCAAAATTGAGTGATTCAAATTGCATATTAAACTATATTTGAAGATATTTCTCCCTTACAAATATTTTTTTAATAAATTGTGATTTGATGTATTGTACATGCTTGTGAACAATAATGATGCAGACTTGTCATGATGTAGTTCAGTAATTTTATCATAACTTTTTTTGTATAAGATCCAAATTGAATAATTTAAGTTGCGTTGGAAAGTAGACTCTAGGGGCTACCTCCCTTAGAAAAACTGTTTTTATACATTACAATTTGATATAGCGTATGTGCTTGTGAACAACCAAAATGCAAACTTGCCATGATGCAGATTTTATGACCAACATTCAGTGATTTGGTTATAACTTTTTTGTCTGAGATCCAAAATGAATGATTCAAGTTGGGTTAGAAAGTATACTCCAAGGTATATCTCCTTTAGAAATAGGTTCCAAAAATTCCTAATTTTAGTACCTCAAATTTTGACTATCTTGACTCTAGTTGTGAGCTACCTACTTCATGTTCAACCACTATTTTGGTCGTAAATTCTTCATTTTATATGAAAATTTAAAAATGAAGATGAGTTAGAAAATATATCCCAAGGGATACTTTAGATAGAAACGTAAATTAGAAATGATCCTGGATTATCCTCCAGAAAATAGAACTTTCCCAATTTTGTTTTCTGTGAAGTCAATGTAATAAAGTGCCATAAAAGTCTAATAAAAAAGAGATTTTTTCCAAATGGTGATCTAAGTAAGTGAATATGTCATATAAAAGATAATTAAAATTAACCACATACCTCAATAATGAAGGATTTGATATTCTAATGACTTCTTCTAGTGAGATCCTCACTGGCTGATGTTTCTCCCTCTTTCCATGCTCCTTACAAAAGAAATATTAATACCATGGGTGGCTCTTACTACACCCCTAAGTGAAATGATAAGATTTTATTTTTATTTTACCTCTAGGATTTGTATTTTTATTTATGCACTCCTATATACTTCACACATGCATTCTAAATGTTCTGGCTCCAATAGGACAAGAGGTTATCATGTTCTATCCCCACACAGAGATAAATGGTCAGATGTATAGGTTGATTCCCCTCTTGTCTTTAAAAACCAGGCCCCAATAGTACTGGAAATAATGTAAATAACCAACATTAGATTTTTCTTTGTTCCATTATAATATCCTCAACAACTGCACCAAAATTTTGGGTAAATTAATTGCCTCTGAAAACAACCAATTTCCAAACTATTAAGTGTCAATCTAGGGTGCATCTGTTTATTTCAAGGTTATACGCAAAATGTATGTAGACAACAAATCGCTTTCTAATTATTATTATTATCTAATATGAGTTGTAGTAATTTAAATCAAACCATTATTGTAAACATGAAATGTAATCCACACAAGTAGAAGAAAATAAAACATTGTAGAAAAGTAAATCACTTGAGAAGTGGCGGGCTCCTCAATTCCCTACTTTGAACAACCTACGGGGATCAATATGGTGGTTCATGTTAGTCTCCTTCTCTCATCCACCTAAAGGGTAGATAAAAGCACACAACATACAAGGAAATCTAATTCTCGACCACTCTTGTAGAAGTGGAATTTGTTCTATTTGACATAAAGTAAATTGTTGAAAAGGAAAGATTCACACACTTGCATTAACGAATTGAAAACAATATCTACTCCCTAATCAGTTGTCACTAATATACAAAATAAATTAATTGAAACTCACCCTTTGACATAATTGAAATGCAGTAATCAAACATGTTAAGGAAATCATAAAACTACCTAAGTTACACAACACTCTATTCTATTGGAGTGGGCCCTACCTCCATAGAACATAGTGTTTATTATTAATCTATACAACCAATTAAAAAAATTACAACAATTAAAATAATTCAACACTCACAAATGACAATAAATTAAATAAACTAATTGACAATATAAATGAAATCAATCATACTATAAAGAATGAGAAGTGAAGGAGAAATATTATTTACTCCATTATAATTTGGATTGTTTCTCTAAGATTCCTCTCCTTCAAAAATGGAGAAGGCTCTCTCTTTTATACATGAGTTTGCCTAAAACTAAAATAACAAACAATGAATGTAGATCCACAATTTCCTCTTGTAGTTACAACAATTTACCAAATACTAATTTTTTACGGGATTTTTACTAATAATCCAAAACTAATCAAGATAATCACATCAATTGTTCCAAGATACTATTCTCAACTATGATGGTTGTTGTTGAACCAAAAATATTGTCGATGTTGATGGTTGGAGATGGACTTTTATGAATTTCCAAAGCTATCATGTGAGTACCAATTATTCGGTGAGTAACATCAACACCAAGTAACAACAAATAGTAAAATGTCAATTTATCAAGAAGTACGATCTGGGTTTTTGAGATATTTTGAGGATATAATTAAATTGAATTAAAAATTCCTCAAATGAAAAATATTAAGTATCATCTTTGTGGATCTTCAATTATAGAATTTGATAAGTGGCTTGGAGTAACAACAAGTGCAATTAAAATGAGGAAGGTTTGTTTTAGGTAATGAGCATAGACTTGATAACGTGTGAAGACTTGAGCATTGGAGAATGACTGGTTCTGAAGATCTCCCAAACCCTGAGAACAAAGCCTAGTCGTGTCGCCCCATGACCACTGTGGGGGGGGGGGGGGGGGGGTGGGTTCTACCCCCCCAGCCTTCGGCCCATTTGTCTTCGACAACTTTCCCTCTGAGCCCTCCAACATCCCATCAAGCTCCCGATCCAGGGTCAATAGCAACACTTCGACTGCAAACCATCATCCTAGTGTTAATGGATCTGCGTCCGCAGGGAACATTCCCAGCCAAAATAAGGCGACAGGCCTGTCCCCTTGCAAACCGCTATCGAAGGAAACACCATCATTGATCATCGAAGATCCCTGGATCGACAAATACTGAGATCACATGAGTAAACATGCCCTAATATGTCTTTTCATGGGAACTCGGCTCAATGAAAAGGCTCTTGATTAGTGGATAAACCAGAAATGGAAGCCCAAAGGGAACTATGAACTTCAGCTAGGGTCAAGAAGTTTTTTCACCGTCATCTTCGCTCGTAGATATGACAGAGACCGCACTTTCGAAGGAGGCCCATACTTTTACAACTCGGCACGACTCTACATGACGTAATGGAGACCCATCTTTGCTCCAGAGTAGGAAGATTTCAAAAAAGTTCCAGTATTTCTCAGACTCCACTCCCTACCTGTTGACTACTGGAATAAGCACATCTTGGAAGCCATTGAGAATCAGCTGGGCATCTTCGTCAAAACCTCAGATCTCACATCTCAAGGTAAATACACTGCCTACACTAGAATTTTCATTTACACGGATGTTTCAGGACCCCTCCCAGGTCATATTGATCTGATCCACAAAGGAATTCATTGGAAGCAATCCATTGACTACGAAAACATCCCATTTAGATGTCGGAAATGCCGACAGCATGGACATCTTAGTCATGGATGCCCCCTGAATCAACCCCCACCATAAACCCAAGAGGACAAGGTAGATAACCCACCCCCGAACTTCATCCCGATATCAAAGAAGAACAAAAGGCAGAAGCGCAAAAATCCTCTGAAAGCCTCCACCAACCCAACCCCCAACCAGCAGAATAGCTTTAAAGCTCTTAGCAACCTTGATCCAAACAAGAACCCTATGGAATACCCTGTCCCCACTGATCACGATCTACCCATGCAAGTTCAGTCATCAAACCCATCAAACATATCCATCCTGAACCCTGACTCCAACCAAGCCCAACCACAGCAACAAAACCCACTAGCCAATCCCATCCAGAACGATACTAGCCCTGTCTCATTGCAAACCACTCCCTGCATCGAAACTCACTCAAACCAGCCACCCTCAACCACTCCTACCAATCCTCTGGAAGAGATCTTAGGTGACCTAGATCTCCAAAAGGTCAACGAGCAATGGTCCAAACTGGGAGTGGACGCCATGCCCTAGGAACATTTGGAGAAAATCAAAATGGCATACCTGCAATTAGAATATCTCAACCAGAATGCAAACAAAAAACAATGGGGAAACAGTAGCCAAACAGGAATTCAAGCAAACCTGGATCTAGACCAATACAAGCCGAAAGGTCCGGGAAGAAAGAACTCAGTAGGCACCTAATCAATGAAGGAAAAATTAAGGCTTTGGTCCTATCCACTCCAAAGGTTACTCAATGAAGATCACAACCTGGAACATTAGAGGGCTAAATGGTACCTCCAAAAGACAAATCCTAAAAAATTGTCTTTTCTCACAATCCCCAGACCTTATTCTTCTTCAAGAATTGAAATGCTCCTCCAAAGGCATAGAGATGATTAAGAAACTCTTTGCAAAAAGCTATCATTGCACAAGCACATAAGCCATTGGGCAAGAAGGAGGGCTTTTAATGTTTTGGAATAAAAACAAGTTCTTTATGCAGAATGCTCTATCCACTAAGCATTCGTTATCAGTCATTTTCAACATGCCAGAAACAAAGAACACAATATGCATCACTAATGTGTATGGACCTCAACAAATCCAGGAAAAATTCAAGATGCTAGAAGACCTGGACGAGATCCGACAACACCTTGGGGCCAACCACTAGATTCTAGGTGGTGACTTCAACATGATCACCACCCTAGAGGAAAAGAAAGGAGGCTTAAGAAGACTGGATAAAGATGCATAAGCATTCAACACCTTCATAGCTGCATCTAAACTCATTGATGTTCCCACAGTCAATGGTCTATATACTTGGAACAATAAGCAAGGGAGGAATAGGCAAGTTGCATCGAGGCTTGACAAGTTCCTTATCTCGGAATCCATTATGCTCCAAAATCTAGATATGGAGGCCAACATTTTGCCTATTTGGGGATCTGATCACTAGCCAGTGTAGATGCACTTCACCAATATGGACAAGCCTCAAAGCAAACCTTTCAGGTTCGAAGGTTTTTGGATAGATCACCCAACCTTCATGCAAAATATACAAAGCTGGTGGACTCAAACCACAATAGAGAACGATAATATTTTGTACATCTTCCAAAAAAATCTCAAGATCATCAAAGCCAATCTCAAATGCTGGAACAAGAACACCTTTGGCAACATTTTTCAAGCCAAAAGAGATCTCGAGGGAAAAATGGCAGATATCCAACAAACAATGATCAAGGAAGGGCCCAATGAGGAAAGGTTGGCTCAGGAATCAAACCTACAAAAGCAATGGGAGGAAAGGGTAAGACAATAAGAGCTACTTTGGAAACAAAAGTCAAGGGTGCAATGGTTAAAACATGGAGAACGCAACACAAGCTTCTTCCATAAGTCAACCATTCAGCATAGAGCCATCAATCGTATTCAATCCCTCACAAATGCTGATGGCGCTAAAGTTTATACCAGGGAGAAAATAGGATCTGAACTTAACTCATACTTCAACTCACTTCTCATTGATCCCATTCATGATAGAACCCGAGCCATCAATAAAGTCATTGAGGCTATCCCCCCCCCCAGTTACGGAGGAGAAAAACTCCCTTCTCTTAAGAGATTTCTTTGAGCAGGAGATTAAAAAAGTCATCTTCACCATGGCCACTGACAAAGCCCCCAGATCAGATGGCTTTACAATTGGCTGGCCCATTATCAAAGCCAACCTCTTGAATCTTATTAAGAACTTTCACAGAACCAAGAGAGTGTTGCCAGTCATCAATGCCACCTTCCTCACCCTAATTCCAAAATCTGATCAAGCTGACTCTCCTAACAAGTTCTAGGCCATAGCCATGTGCAATGCCATTTATAAAATCCTTTCCAAACTGATGGCTAACAGATTTAAACCCATCCTCCCCTCAATCATATTTCCATAACAATCAGGATATGTTGAAGGCAGACAATAACCGACAACATAATACTCACTCAGGAAGTTCTACATTCTATCAAAACACAAAGGATTCCAGGTATGCTCATTCAGCTTGACCTCTCCAAGGCCTTTGATAAAATCAGCTGAACCTACATCAAAGCAAGCCTGTAGGCTTTTGGCTTCAGTCAGATTTGGATAAAATGGATAATGGAAATGGTCTCAAGAGCATTCTTTTCAATTATGCTGAACAGAGGGCCCCTACAACCCTTCCTTCCATCCAGAGGCATAAGACAAGGAGATCCCTTGTTGCCTTTTCTCTTTGTAATCATGGCAAAGGGTCTGGGAAGATCTCTATCCGAAGCAAGCCAGCAGAATCAGCTCAAAGGCATCAAAACTGCACATCAAGGCCCCATAGTAACGCATCAGCAATTTGTAGATGATACAATGCTCATGGGATCCCCCATAGTGAAGGAAGCTCGAACCTTCAGCAAGGTGCTAAGGACCTTCACAGAGGCCTCAGGTACGGAAATCAATCTCACAAAATCCAAACTGTTTTTCTTCAATATTTCTATTCCTGTGTAGCGAAATCTTAACATAATTCTTAATATTTAGAGGAACTCCCTTCCAACCAAATACCTTGGCATTCCACTCTCGAAATATGCCCCCAAATCTGCCAATTGGGAAGAACTCCTTAACAAAATGAAGGCCAGGTTAAGTAGTTGGACTCACAGAGCACTAAACATGGCCAGCAGATTGGTGTTGGTCAAATCAGTTCTTCAAACAATGCTGGCCTATATGCTCTCATCCCTAGCAACACCTAAAGCTATTTATAAATCCATTTGACACATCCATCACTCCTTCCTCTAGAATGGAGATTCTAAGAAAACCAAATGGGCCCTCCTCAAATGGACAGACATTTGTAAACCAAAAGTGGAGGGAGGACTGGGCTTAAGAGATCCTAAAATCCTAATCAAGGCTGTAGCAGCGAAAATCTGGTGGAGATGGGTGGAGAATCCTAATTCCCTCTGGGGCACCTTGTGGAAAGCAAAGTACTGGAATCAAGTCCGGGACAAAGAACTTATCAGGCTCATAGGAAACACTCAAGGATCCCCCCTCTAGAACAAAGCATGGGAAAATCAACATATTGTTCAGAAGCATAGCTTCCGGGAAATGCACCAAGGCAATACCGCCCTCTTCTGGGAGGATTCCTAGTAGCAAATCCCCCCCCTAGACCACCCAAATTGGACTACTCTTAAGAGGGACATGCAAGAAGCAGGGTTGGTGACTGTAGCAGACTACTGGAAACCTAGAACATCGGCTACTACATGGAAAAAATGGCTATCCAAAGAACAATGGCTAAACCAAGGTCACAATGAGAATATAAACCCTCTTTTACAAGAATTGGACCAGCGCAGAATCCTCACATCGAATAGAGAGGATATCCTTAAGTGGGGAAATAATCCTAAAGGAACTTTCAGCCTCAAAGAAGCCTACAAAATCATGGCTACATCTCCTTACTCGCAACTGGACCCCAAATGGCACGTTCTATGGAATAAAGGAACATGACCCAAAATCACCCTGTTCTCCTAGCTAGTCTTACATAACAGAGCACTCACATGGGACAATATTTAGAGACGGGGTTCCATCGAACCTTCGCGTTGTGTCCTCTGTGAGAATGATCAAGAAACTCTCAATCACATTCTCAATACCTGCCCCACTACCTGCTCCCTTTGGGATGACATGGCCATCGTCTTCAGGCAAACCGAAAGAAACAAGAACTCTATCTGTCATACATTGAGCAATTGGAGATCCTCCATATCCTCCAATAATCTGGTCAATAGAGCATGGAATCTCATTCCAGGAGCCATAGCTTGGATCATGTGGAAAGAACGTAATGCAAGAATCTTCAAGAATTCAGTGATGACAGTGGAAATGTTAACAGGAAAGATGTGACAGCTAATCATAGAATCGATCCATGCCATGGATATATCGCAGCAAGAGGGAAACACGTCTCCGAATGACCAAAGGATAATCCTGATCCTAAATCTCAAAGTCAAGACCAATCCTTCAGGTAGGAACCAGGCCTCCGCTGCGACGATTCAAGATAAATGGGGTCTGCCTCCATTTCAAACATTCAAACTGAATTTCGACGAGGTGTCAAAGCAAAACCCAGGAAAGGTCGGTTACGTTGGAACAATTAGGGATCACGCCGGTAACATCCATCTTATCTACCATGGAAATCTTGGCATGAACACCAATAATTCTACAGAGCTAATTGCTCTCATCAAAGGCATCA
The DNA here is from genome assembly GCA_000404065.3 of Pinus taeda. Lineage (NCBI taxonomy): Eukaryota > Viridiplantae > Streptophyta > Pinopsida > Pinales > Pinaceae > Pinus > Pinus taeda. The sequence goes on from APFE030966652.1 coordinate 11,308, forward strand.
CCCTGGTTGATCGCTACAGACTTCTACCTCTGGTGGTGGAAGGAGATTTGGAGATTGTCATCAAGATGATGAGAAAACTCCAAAATGGCACTCAGGAGGACAAACTAACACCCAGCTGTAAGCTCTCGGTAATCCTGAAGGACCTACAAGGCCACCTCAGCAACATTCAAGGTGTCACCTTTCAAGTGGTTCGAAGAACAACAAATCAGTTGGCCAACACCATGGCCAATGCTGGCATTCAATCCAATCTTGAAGATTATCACATCCTTTGGCAAGACGTGGAGGAAGGGGAACTCAAAGCAAAATGCATTACCATAAACAATGCGGACCATCGAGCCCTATAAAAATGTAGAGCATGATGATCTCAGTTTTCCTTAGATTCTTCTATTTATGCTTCTATATCAATAATTCTACAGGCTGTAAGTGTTCTATTACAAAAAAAAAAAAAAAAAAAAGGGACCAAACCCGCTCAGATGTGTGAAGGCAGACACAAGGAGGTCCCCTCAACTCCCACTCTCCATTATGTATTCTACTGTATTATATTAATATAAATTCCCGCTGAACCTTCACAAAAAAAAACAACAAGTGGCAATTCATTTTACAACAGCAAAGTAAACCACCTTTTCAAGGATAAGTGCATAACATGTTATTTCTCTTCACATTTAATCATAATTCATGTCAACTACTAAATAAATGCAATGGAAAACACCTTGGGTCTAAATCTCACGTATAAGCATAAAAGTGGATTAATAAGCATTAACACGAGGTTATGGGTGAGAAGGACAGGATAAAAGGTAAGCAAAGAAGGTCTAAAATGATGAGAATTCCATGGCCCAATAATGTGTTGATCAATAACTTTGCGGGGATGTTATGTTATTACTTAGAGACTTGAAAATAATCCAATAATGACTTAATGAGACACATTTAATATGTAAATATATATGTCATTGCTATTCGAAAGAGCATAATAAACACTAAATCATTTTATAACATAAACAAGGATAGACCATGTAGACATCATAACACCTGCAAAATGAAAGTTCCCAAACAAATTTTGTTATAATTACTCCTCAAGTCACTTTCTATGATCCAAAAATGAAAGCGAAGGTTTCCTTGATTAATTTGCAAGTTTCTCTTATCCTTTTAGGCAACAGATTGAAATTGCAAAAGTACACAAACTTAAGTTCATTTGCCGAAATTTTAAAGTAATAAAGGACAAAATGCAACATAAAAAAAGAGCAATTTGATAACGAAGTTCACCCATTTTGGGCTACGTCTCTGGGTTTAACTTCCAATGATTACCACTTCATTAAAATTCTTAAATGTTCATTACATCAGTTTACAAGCTTCAAACTGAAAAAAATAAAACTCCCATGTTGTTCAAAATGCTCAAAAACCCTTGTTTAGGCTTTTGTTGCACTAAAAAAGGCCTCCACATTACAAAGAAACACCTCTTCTAAATTCTACACTATTAACTTTGCAACAAAATATTTCTGCCCTTTAAAAAATTCAACAAAATTCACTTAAACCAATTGGTTGGGCATACTGGTTAACTCCCTGTAGGTCAAGTGTTCGATCAGTCTGTTTCAACACTATTAGCACAATGTTTTTATTATATAATTTTCTTATTTTTTTTTCCAGTGGGCCATAGCCTCCGCCTAAAGGCTCGATCCTAGTTCTATGTTGTCACATGGCCATGGGCCATGGAAGCGGGTGGTGGTGCCACGCACCTAGCCCCCACAATATACGTTGTCGGTCCTGTAACAAACATAAAATCTTGGGCTGGCCCAGTAGGGCACACCCGTTGGCCTGCCCTTTCCCCCAATCTTTGGACCACTCATCCATAAATATAACGTTGAGACCTTTGATTAATAAGCACCACCCTTAGCACATTGATATGAAATGTGTTTCATAACTAATAGGTCATGTGTTTAATTCTTGCGAAGCCTTTCAGTCGACTTAACAATTTTTTGGTGCCAACTCTAGCGCCACTTGGCGGTCCCTCATAAGGCCACTTGGCACCCTATGATTGGCCCATGTGGTGGCCTATGATTGGATCACCTCACCAACCAACCATCGACGACCACATACCCACACTTGATTCGTTCACCTACCTGTCCATACATCTAGTCATTCCTACCACGTCAGCATTTGTACCTTGCACAATCAACCCTGCAAGCTGACTTTTTTACTATTTGGCCAAAAATTCATAACCTAATAACGTGCTCATACAGTGTCAGATTGAAGCTATTCAAGCATCGTTGGAATCAAAACGATAGGCTCTATGATTTGACGTTGGTTTTGAGAGAATTTGAGAATTTTGATTTTTGAGCAGTTTTGGAATCCCCTAGATCACTCCCCCCCACGGAAGCTTTTGGACCACCAAAAGTTTATTTTTACTTAGCAATTAAGTGACATTAAATTTCCCTCACTTTTCCGATCTCTATCCACCTTGCTTTACTTGGATTGGTACCTTTGAGCCCCACATATAAATACTCCACATTGTCGATGAGTGAAGTCCTTATTCTCCTATCAAGAATAGTGTCTTCATGCAACTCATTCAAGTATTGAAGAGAAAATTATTCTATAGATGGAATCTTAACATTCTTTTCTTGATAAACAATCATAGGAGGCTCATACAATCTCAATTTTTCCACATTCAAAACAAAATAAATTTTCATGTAAGGTGGAGAATCTAATAAGAAAGCATTGTTATCAATCTTCTCCAAGATTTTGAAAGGACCATATCTGATTGGTTTGAGCTTTTTACCTTCAACTTGGAATCTTTCCTTGTTGATGTACAACCAAACTTGATCTCCCACTTTTAAATCATGATCAAACCGATGCTTATCATGTCTTGTTTTGTACTTGGCTTGTCTTTTCTCTAGTTGTTCATGTACCCTTTGATGCACTAACTAGATTTGTTGAGTGAAATGCTCGACTTTGTCCACATCACTATGTCCATCCATTGCAATGTCTTTACCAAAGGTAAAATCCAAAGGATACTTTGGAAAATAACCCAAACAAGCTTCAAATGGAGATACTTGTGTAAATGAATGTCTAGCACGATATTAGACATGTTGGATGTAACGCAAATGCTCATTCCAAAGTTTAGGATGCTTACCACAATATCCTCTAATGAGATGAACTATTGTTCTGTTCACTACCTCTGTATGACCTTCATCTTGTGGATGAAATTTTGTGCTCTTCTTCAACTTTGTGTCCATGAGTCCCCATAAACTTGACCAAAACTTCTCGATAATCGATAATCTCAATAAAAAATAATAAAAGTAGGTAACCCAAAGTGAAGTCATACATTCTAGAAGAACATATGTACAATTCGTTCAGCTGTGACATGTTTCTTACAAGGCATCAACACACATTTTGTTGAATCTATCTACTACAACATATAAATAATCATGACCTTTCCTAGACATAGGTAGCCCCCCTACAAAATCCATAGAAACACTCTCCCAAGGATGACAAGGGATAGGGAGTGAAGTGTACAAACCCAAATTCCTATTACTTGGATTACTAGTAGCACACATAGAACATCATTTTACATATCTTGATACAATTTCATTCATATGAGGCCAATAACAATACCTCTGTAGTTGAGAAACTATTTTTCCTACACCAAAGTGACCAATGATAAGAGAAGTATGGGCTTCACTTATGACATTAATGCTTTCATCCTATGGAATACACAACTTTCCAAGATGATACAATAACTTGTTATGAACATGATAATCTAACTCTTCAACATGATTTCCTTGACTCAAAAGTGCATAAACATATTTCAAATCTTCATCTTGAGCATATTGTTCAATATAAGTTTCATGCATGATTGAGTTATACTTAAGAATGACAGATGCATTAACAATAGGCCTTGACAACATATATGCAACTTTGTTGTAAATACCTTTCTTATACCTGATGACCAAATGAAATTGTTGCAAAAATCCCATCCATCTAAAATATTTAGCTTGTTGTAGCTTGGTTTGTGATTGAAGATATTGCAAAGGATGATGGTTAGTATTAATAATCATTTCTTTACTCATTAAATAATGCTTCTACTTCTTCACACTTTGTAACCAAGCATACAACTCTATCATAAGTTGAATATTAAATTACTACATTGGAAAATTTCTCAGAATGATAACATATTGGTTTACCATGTTGCATCAATACTGCCTCCATAGCATATTCACTTGCATCCTTTTGAATTCCAAATGTCTGCTTGAGATTTGGAAGTGTTAGAATTGGTGTTGTATTGATTTTCTTTTTCAAAGTGTCTAAGGATTTATATTGCTTGCCTCCCCAATAAAATACCTGCTTCACACTTGTCAAAGTATGTAATGGTGCTGCAATAGATGAGAAGTTAGTGATGAATTTTCTCAGCTATTGGGTTGCTCCAAAAAAATTCTTAACTTCTATTATATTGTAGGTTTATGCTAATTCACAATGACTTCAACTTTGGAGGGATCAATTTTCAATTCGCCACATCCTACAATATGACCTAAGTAAACCAAAGAGGTTTTCCCGAATTCACATTTTGACATATTAAAATACAACTTTTCCTTTTTCAAGAAACCTAGAACTTGCTTTACATGCTTGACATTCTCTTCACGAGTCTTACTAAAAATCAGAATATCATCTAAGTATACTATGACAAAATCATCAAAGAATGGTCGCAAAACATCATTCATAACTCTCATGAATGTGGCAGGTGCATTACAAATCCCAAACAACATAACTAACCATTCAAACAATCCTTGTTTTGTATTAAAAGCAGTTTTCCAAATATCATCTTCAACAATCCTTGTCTGATGATAACCACTTCTCAAGTATAACTTAGTAAAATAAACATTGTCCTTTAAGTGATCTAGCAAATCGTCATTGCAAGGAAGAGGATAGCAATTCTTTACCATGATCTTGTTCAAAGATAAAAAAAATCCAAACACATGTGTCATGTACCATATTTCTTTGGAACCAATACAAAACCACAAGGAGATGTACTAGGTTTGATGATCCCTTTGTCAAGAAACTCTTCGATTTTTCTTTTGATCTCTGCATTCTCCAAGACTAACATTTTGTACATGCCTATATTCAAAAGTGGTTCATCTTGCTAAAATTGTATCTCATGTCAGATTCCTATTTTTGGAGGTAACCCTTCAAGTTCCTGAAACATATTTTCATAAGTATTAACAAATTCAACCAATTCATGCTTGAGTTTGGAATCACATCGTGAGAAAGTTTAAGATTCATCAATATCTTTAGCTTTTATCATCAACAACACAAAATTATTACTATCGTTCACAAGACTTTTCATTTGTTCTGCACTAACAAGAGATAAGTTCATCTTCTTATGATGTGCTCTAAAAGTATACTCAACTCCACCTTTGAAAAGATGACACTTGTTCTCATGACCATAGAATATGGCTTTTCGGTCATATAAATATGGACTCCCAAAGATAATCCCGCAAATTTTAAGTGGTACAACATCAAGTTCAACCTCATCTATAAAATTATTAGTGATGGAAAATTTGAGTTTACATTTTCTTGTCACTTGCAATTTAGCATCAGCACATACCCAACCCAAAGGGAAGGTTTTGCATGAGCTGTAGTCTCTAAATTAATTTTCTTGACAACTGCTTCAAAAATGAGATTGACTTGAGATCCGCTATCAAATAGTGTATCAACCTTTGTATGTTTTGTAATGACCCTGATATGAAAGAGCTCACTTATTTCTTTATCATTTTAAGATTCAGCAGGCTTGATAGAAGAAATAGTAGTTGCATTAGAAGCTATAACATTCATTTTCGTCATTGTGATTTTAGTTTCATCACCTAAATCAGATCCTAGATCTTGTTGAGTTGTACCAATAGTCTTTTGTTTCCCTTTAATATTAAACTTGTTTTCTCTCAATTCTGGATGTAATTTCCAACAATGGTCTTCATCATGGTCATCTTTTGAACTATGTTTTCAAGTAAGTTTATCCCCCTATTTATTGGTTGTAGCACTCTTCTTGCCTTTTCCTTTAGCTTTCCCCTTTCCCTTGTCTCCATATTTAAAGGGTTTCTTACTAGATCCTTGAGGAACATTCTTGCCTCTTGATTCTAAATGAGTAGGCTAAACACACACTTCATCTAGATTGGTGGGATTAAACATAAGTATAGTATGTCTAAAATAACTATGAAATCCACCTATATATTTACGAAGAGTATCTTGTGAGATCAAATCAACAACCAAGAGTAATGCTCTTTTTCTAAATTCTTCTTTGTAACTTTGCACACTATGACCTTTAGTTTGTCTAAAAATTTTCCAATGCATTATTTATTTTTACATATAAGATAATGGATAAAATTGCTTCCTTAATGCAACTATAAAATTATTTCAAGAAGAGATAATTTTACCACTTTTCCTTAAATCTTCTTGAGTTATGGCTTCCCATCAGATAATAGCTACACCTCCCAAACGAAGAGAAGCAAGTTGGATCTTTGTGAAATCATCTTCAATGTTTTGGATCTTGCAATAAGCTTCAATTTGACGAACCCAATTATCTAACTTTTCAGCATTTACTTCTCCATCATACATTGGCAATTCAAACTTGACATCAAGCTTAAGAAAAGGAGACTTAGTATGTCCTCTTGGAGATGTTGGAGGAGTTGGTCTATGTGAAGAAAGAGGTGAAGAAGGGGATGAAGGAGGAGGTGAAGGAGGAGGAGGTGGAGGCTTTCTCCCCTCACCACCATCACCTTTTGGTTGATTAGAACTTTCTCCTTGCAACTGTGTTGTTCTTTCATTATACAACACTTTCACCATTTCATTCATATCAGAGAAAGCTTTTTTGAAATCTCTTTCATACTAAGACATCAATTCTTTTTCTTGTCCTTATTCATTTGCCATGACTTCTACAGTATTTGGTCTTCATGAACCAATTTGAGGGTTTGTTTCTTCAAGTGCTCCTTCTCCTCTTTTCAATCTAGACCTTGTAAGCATTCAAAAAAAACTTGAAAATTTTGTTAAACCTTCATAAAAACCAAGCCCTGATACCAAACTGATCCAAAGATCAAAGTGAAGGTTTCATCTATTAATTTGTGGGTTTGTTTATTTTCTTTTAGGAAACAGATCGAAATTACAAAAGTACACAAACTTAAGTTAATTTACATAAATTTAATGATAATAAGAGGACAAAAATGCAACAAAAGATGAGCAAATTGATAACGGAGTTCACCCATCTTGCATTACATCTTCAGGTCTAGCTTTCAATGGTGACCACTTCATTAAAATGCTCAAATGTTAATTAGATCATTTTTACTAGATTTAAACTAAAAAAATAACACTCCCATGTTGTCGAAAATGCTCAAAAACCCTTGTATAGGCTCTTGTCGCACCAAAAAAGGCCTCCAAATGGCCAAGAAACACCTCTTCCAAATTCTGAACTATTAACTTTGCAACCAAAGGTTTTGACCTTGTAAAAAATTCAACAAAAGTCACTTATCCCAATTGGTAGGGCACACAGTTAACACCCCACGGGTCAGGGGTTTGATCCGTTGGTTTGGGTACTATTGGTGTGGTGCATTTATTATATAACATTTTTTTTTTAAATGGGTCATAGACCCCACCAAAATCCTTGCTCCTTGTTTTTTGTTGTCACATGGCCATGTGCCATGGATGCGGGTGGTGGTGTTATGCGCCTTTCGTTGGTCCTGTAACAAACAGAAAACCATGGGTCAAGTGAGTTGACCATACCTGCTAGCCCACCCATTAACCCAACCACCAGAACACTCATCAATTTATATAATGTCGAAACCTATGGTTAATAAGCACCACACTTGGCGCCTTGGTAGGGCACCCATTTCACAACTGACAGGTCATGTATTCGATTCTTGTGGAGCCTATCCGTTGACTTCAAAAAAATTTGGCACCAGCTCTAGGGAAAATTGGCGGTCCCTGATGAGCCCCAGAATTGGGTAGCTTATTGGGCTCATTTTGCCTAGTTCTTGAACAATCCAACATTTTTCATAGTTTATGCATTTTTTTCGAGTATGTTTATGTTAGTTGAACGAATGAGGGTGGTCACTTTACCAAGAAGGCTAATATGTGGTTATTTCAAGTTTTTGGACAAATTTTGGAACAAAGCCAAGTAATTATGAGCTAGATGACAGCCAAGAATGAAGGAACAAGGCTGAGGATTCGTAGGAAGGATGTCTCTTGCATTAAATATCCCTTCCTCGAAATCTCCACCCTCAACTCGAAGCTCAGCAGGCCACCAAACGAATCCTAAAGGCAACCAAGCAGCTTGGTGAAAAGTGACTGTTTACTGGCAGTTGGAGCAGCCGAGCCCCTTGAGTTAAGGAGGGTTGCTGAGGCCCCTCGTAGGCATAAATAGGAAGGCTTTCAGCCTTCGTAGTTTACTTTTTGGACTGTTTTATTTTGCACTATAGGGCTGCTATTTTCTCAGCTCATTTTCGTAGTTGCTGTTGTATTACTTTCTTATGAACATGGCTATTTTTGAGTAATGGAAAGAAACTTTATTTGGCATCATTTCTAAGTTTCTTTAGGAGCATGCATCTCTTGGTGTTGGGCCCAACCCAAGTGCCAAGGCTTCCTTTATGTATTGTTATTTGTTTTTATGTCTTTGCAAAATAATTTCTGTTAAGTAGATCAACATCTTGCTGGTTACATAGGTCATGGTTGATGATTAGATAGGCTTTTTATGTTCAGATTTAGTTGATAGATTAGTAATAGGGAAGATCTCCAGAAAAAGGCCATCAAGCACCTCTGATCTCACCTCTCCCTCAGTGGGATCATGAGTTGGGACAAAGGTGACATTGCTGCCAGCAAAAACATTGTCTTTGCTTCACCATGCAATTAGTAGTGTTGGATTCTTAGTTGCAGAACTTGATATCAGTTTTGATTGCATGCTTAGGGTTATGATTGCTTAGTTTCATAGTTATTTCATCTGATTTCATTGCAATTAAACTTTTGTTCCATTTCTCTGTTGTTATCTAGGTCAGAGTAGACTAACGTAACTAGGTCTTTGATTTTCCAAGTGTTTGTTTGTCCAGTTTGAAAAACAACTTGCAGAGCACCTGTTGTCCTTCTTTATCTGCCCATACTCCATCAACTACACCTGCTCCATCCTCCACTTATAACCCTTACCTTACATTTGCCTCATTCGCTTACTTTGCCATGATTCTCATCTTTTTGTGCAACATCGTTTCATCCCTCCTTGAAAAAATCTAACCATCCGCGCCACTCCTCAACTCCATCCACCAAGTCTTGAACCTCACCACACCCCTATCTCACCTCCATACTCATTCCTCCACCTTTTTCCCTCCATCAATTTTCCAAAATCCCATTTCTGAACATCCTATAGAAAATTACAGACATCTTATAGAAATTCCAGAATATCCTGTAGAACGCCTGCAGACTTCCTGTAGAAGCTCACGAAAGAGGTTTCTTGAAAGCCAAACTCTGTGAAACTCTCAAGAAGGGTGCTAGGGACCCATTAGGCCCTCTCTGAACCTTACCAACCTCCTGCAAGAATTTTCTCTCACTGATCCACCTCTGCACAGTCAAAAACAGTGAAAGCACATGCATGATAAATCTGACAACTTAATAAAAAATACAAAAAGATGTTTTCTTCAGATAGAAGTAGTTTAGACACATGTATTTTACCTTCCTAGAAGTAATGACATCTCTTTCAGTAGCTTACATCCTCTTTTTCACATCAGTAGGGCTAGCTGGTAAAATTAGGGTTTGCATTTCCTTTCAGCGTTTCAGTTTCTTTCTGCAAGTAGATTAGCTTCCCTTGAGTTAACTTTCGTCCATCAGTTAAAAAGCTTCTTCTCAGAGCTCATAGAAGTTGGCTTAAGCCCCTAGCGGACTTGTGACAGCTGACCAAGTGATAGCTATGGCAAGAGCTAGTACTTGTGCATACAACACCGTCGCTTCCAAGTTTGTTACGAACTACCAGGTTGATATAAAGTAAAGAAGGGAGTCCCAGGAGTTGCAGTATTATTGCTGTAACACTGGAGCCCACCATTCTTTTTGGCGCCGTTGCCGGGGAAGCGTCAGAGTATTTGTGATTGTTGTTTTTCTTTTATTTTCTACCACAACCTTCTGCTCAGTAGTTTATTTCATTTCCATCCTGCAATTTCATTTCCGCAAAAATAGACTAGACATTTCCTGCTTTCCTAGACTAGCGTTTCAATTCTGCAAGCGTAGAGTAGCATTTCCATTCTGCAAGCGTAGAGTAGCATTTTGATTCCGCAATTTCAATTTCGCAAGCATAACCTAGCATTTCATTCCTGCAATCTCATTTCAGCAAAATAGATTAGTTCTTTCCTGCTTTCATTTCAATTCCGCATTTTCATTTCAACAAGGTAGATTTTAGTTAATTGCAATTCAATCTATTTTCAGTTTTGCAGGTACAAGCAGAAAAAACAAAAGCAGCCAAAAATATTTCATTTCATGCCTCGTAGGAACAGAGATAATACCGGAAAATTCCTACCCAACACCCCCACCACATACTGAGTCACCCTTCTCTCTTCTTTGGTGGCCGTGATCCAGAAGAACCTATAGGTGAACCCCCTGAGATATATGAAGATCCTAAAATAGAAGAAGAGCAAGAGAACATTCCTCTTGAGACCATGGCTGAACACAGAAATAGTATAGGAGATAACGAGAGAATAGAAGGTGCCTTTCCCATCCGAGAGACCACTGGGGACATGAAAATGAAGAACATAAGTCCCTCAGCCTTGCCTCACTTCCATGGATTGACCACTGAAGACCCGAATACCTTCCTGTTTGAGTTTACTGTCCTTTGTCGAACTTATGACTATGCTGAAGACGAGTAAAAGTTGAAGCTCTTTCCTTCTACCCTCAAGGATGCAACACTATGCTGGTTCATGGGGCTACCTGGAAACAGTATCTCAACTTGGGCTTAGATGCAGCAAGCCTTTAACAACAAATACTGGGACTACTGTAGGTCAAAGGAAACAAAGGTAGAGATCTTTCGGATGACCATGGGAAATGATGAGTCTTTAGAAGACTACGAGGAAAGATTCTAGTTTAGTTATAAACGGGCCAGGTGTACACTTGACCCTGAATCTTTGAAGCTGGTTCTGCTCCGAGGAGTCCCCGAAGACCTTCTAGATACCCTTCATTTGCTAGCGAGAGGGGATATCTACCAACTACCTTATGAGGACATAAAGACTGTGTTTAGAAACCATTCTAGGGCAGCCCGGAAAAGAGGTAGGGGGAATCCACTTTCAACTAGTACCACCTTCTCCAAACATGAGTTTGTTAATCAGATGGAAGACCTCAAAAGTGAGATGAGACAGACCATTGCCATGCAACTTGATACTTTCCAAATTCAAAAAAAGAAAGAGGAAGCTGAAAGGGCTTTGGCCATTTTCTGTCCCAGATGTACGAGGAAGCACCCTAAGAACGAGTGCCCATTGCACTCAGTAGAGGTGTGCTTCGTTTGTGAGGAAGACCACCCCACAAACCAATGCCCAACCTTACTCGGATTTAAAGCCATGTACCTAGGGACCGAGGCAACCGCTGAACCTCTCTACTTCCTCAACCAAAGGAGGCCGCATGGACCCACACCTTACTAGCAGGGGATGCAAGGGACATCTCAAGCTTATTATAGCCCCAATCAATCTGCTCACATACCTTCTTGGGGTCCCCCTACCCATCCTTCATGGTCCGTACCTCCTCCGTGGTCTTATCCATCTCAATACCATACTCAACCTCCTGCTCATTCGTTTCCCTCTCATGTCCAGCCATAGCCTCAGTAGAATGCACCTCAGCAGGGGTGGAGGCCCCAATACAACTCTCTTCCCACCATTTTGCCTCCACCACCTACTCAACCACAACCATTACCTCCTACTCCTCTAAGACAACCCTAGATGCCTGCCCAACCGAACCCGAACCCCAACAACAGACAGACGTAGCAAGTATACATTGGGGAGACAACATGTCCTACCTATGTTGTGGAGATCTAGAAGATCAACCTGCGATCTGGGAAGGTCCTTCCAGATCGCCCACTTCCTTCCCCAGAGGATGAGGAAGAAAAACAGGAAAGTGAACCCAAAGCCATTCCACCCTTTCCTGAGTGACTAACAGCAACCACACAACCAAACTCAGAGGAGACTGAGCTTCTGGGAGAACTTAAGCAGTTGTGTGTGAAAATACCCCTTCTCCAAGCCTTAAAAGATGTACCATTATACAAAAAATTGATCAAGGAGAATTGTTTCAGGCACCCAGGTGGGCGCAAGAGAGATGCCCAGACTATCAATGTCATAGGACAACTATCCAATCTGATGTTGGGGCAAGTAATATATCCAAAATATTTGGACCCTCGGAGTCCTGTAGTTGATGTCCACATCAATGGCACCATAATCCCCCACACCTTGATTTATCTAGGGGCTACCATTAATGTGATGACCAGGGATACTATGCTTAAACTCAACCTTCAGAGTTCCTTGAGGAAGACCTCGACAATACTGCAGTTAGCAGACCGCTCCACCGTGACTCCTGAAGGGATTGTGGAAGATGTCCTGGTCTCTGTTGACTCTTGGGAGTACCCTGCGGACTTGTTGGTCCTTCATCCAAAAGAAAAAATCACTGGATACCCCCTCATTTTGGGTAGGCCTTAGCTAGCTACTGCAGATGCTTACATCAGTTGTCGAGCTGGAAGCATGACCATCAAGAATGGGCCTATGTCTAAGCAGCTAGTCCTCTATCCTCCTACCCAACCTCTGCTAGACCATGACTTACCACTCTGGTTGGAAGAGGGAGATGAGGATGAGGTCTACTCTGCACCTTTATGCACAATAGAAGCCACCAGGGGAGGCCCTCAAACCGAGGATGACTTGATTGAGAATTTGATTCAAAATCCACCTCCCGGTGCACTGTTATTAGAAGAGTTGGTGGAAGATACCCAAGCCAGTGCTTTAGTGGACCTCTGTGTGACTGATCTGACCTCTCCTAGGGTTAAGAATGTGGAATTTGGCCCTGAAAGAACCTTAAAGATCAGCTCCTCCTTATCTCTCTCCCAGGAGAAGGAGCTGTGTAGCTTATTGAACAGCCATTTGGATGCTTTCGATTGGAGCTATAAGGAGATGAAAGGAGTCCACTCGTCAGTCTGTACCCATCACATCTACATTAAAGAGGATTGTAAACCAGTCAGGTAGCCTCAGAGGATAATGAATCCAGCCCTTAAAGACATCGTCAAAGAAGAATTGCAAAAGTTGTTGGATGCAGGATTCATCTACCCCATCTCTGACATTGAGTGGGTCTCAGCTCTAGTGCTTGTGCCCAAGAAAAATGGGAAGTGGAGAATCTATGTAGACTACCGAGAACTTAACAAAGCCACCAAGAAGGACCATTTCCCTTTGCCTTTCATAGATCAAGTGTTGGATGGACTAGCAGGGAATAGGTTCTTTTCTTTCCTAGATGGATTTAGCGGGTATAACCAGATCCAAATCAGCCCAAAGGACCAAGATAAAACCACCTTCACTTGTCCATGGGGTAACTTTGCCTACCGGGTCCTTCCCTTTGGGTTGTTCAACGCTCCTGCCACTTTCCAGAGAGCAGTATTGAGCATATTTGCTGAACTGGTTCATGATTCGGTGGAAATCTATATGGATGACTTTACTCCTTATGGGTCCAACTTCCAAGAAGCATTACTAACCTGGGAAAAGTTTTAGCCAAGTGATTGAGATGAACCTTCCCTCAGTCCTGAAAAATGTGAATTCCTGATGACTGAAGGGACTGTGCTAGGTCATACCATTTCTCAGCAAGGATTACAGGTGGATCCTAACAAGATCGCTATCATCCAAAAGGTTCCACCTCCTCAAAAGGTTAGAGATGTTCGGAGTTTTCTAGGCTTGGCCAAGTATTATAGAAGGTTCATTAAGGATTTCAGTAAGCTAGCTTCGCCATTGTTTAGCCTCTTAGGGAAAGATGTTGAGTTTAAATGGACTGATGACTGCCAAGGGGCTCTAGATGAGTTGAAAGATAAGTTGGTGTCCGCCCCGATCTTGAGAGGTCCAAACTGGGCCCTACCGTTCCACATCCACATTGATGCCTCGAACAAAGCCATAGGGGTAGCCTTTGGACAAGTTGAGGAGAAAATTCCATATGCCATATACTTTGTTAGCAAAAACTTGTCCAAGGCATAGATGAACTATACTATAACCGAGAAGGAGTTCCTGGCCATAGTCCATTCCCTAAACAAGTTCAGACACTACATCACTGGTTATCAAATGTTCATACACACGGATCATGCTGCAATTAGATATTTAATGAATAAGCCTAATGTAAATGCTCATATCATTAGATGGTTACTTTTGTTGCAACAATTTGATTTGACTATTGTTGACAAGCCAGGTAAGGAAAATGTTGTTGTTGACTTCCCATCTAGATTGGATTTGCCTGCAGGTGAGGAAGGGACGGTGGATGACTAGATGCCGGATGAACACTTGTTTGCTATCTCAGTACTCTCTCCATGGTTTGCTGATATAGCAAATTACTTGGTCTCAGCACAGTTCCCTCCGCATCTATCCTCAAAGGAGAAGAGCAAAATCGTGAGGAAGAGTGCCCCATTCACTTGGATCGGGGGCAACCTATTTAAACTTGAAGCGAATCAAATCTTGAGGCGTTGTGTTAGGGAAGAGGAAGTCTTTGACATCCTCCTAACCTGTCACGATGGACCCTGTGGAGGCCACTTTGCAGTGAAAAGGACTGCCTTCAAAATTCTACAGGTAGGCTACTATTGGCCTACTCTTCATCAAGATGTCAGAAGATACATCCGCCAGTGTGACCGGTGTCAGAGGATGGGGAAAACGACTCCAAGGGATGAAATGTCCCTCCAACCTCAAGTGACCTTCGAGCCATTTGAGAAGTGGGGTATGGATTTTGTGGGTCCTATCAATCCTCCTTCAAAGCAGAGGTCTTACATCATTGTGTGCATCGACTACCTGACAAAGTGGGCAGAAACAAAGGCAATCAAGGCAACGACAGAAGAGAAAGTAGTTGAGTTTTTAAGGAAAAATATCTTCTACAAGTTTGGCTACCCAAGAGAGTTAGTCACCGACCAAGGAAGCCATTTCACCTCTAACTTGATTGAAGATCTACTTTCTCATCACAAGATCAAGCATAGAACTTCCACCTCGTATCATCCACAAGCAAATGGGCAGGTGGAAGTCACTAATAGAGCATTGGAGGAAATTCTGACTAAGGTGGTGAGCAGCAGCAGAAAGGATTGGGTAGATCGTCTAGTTGAGGCCACCTGGGCCTACAACACCACTTGGAAAACTACAACAGGTTTCACCCCTTATGAGCTGGTTTACGGGAAGAAATCTTTGTTGTCCATAGAGTTCGAGTACAACACAATGAGGGTGGCAGCTCAGCTGGACTTAGATCTCAGCCATGCTCAACATGAAAGACTACTACAACTGAATGGATTAGATGAACAGACAATGCAGGCCCTCCTCCACTCAGAAGTAGTTCAACTCCAGTGGAAGATATGGCAAGACCGGCACCTCAATGAAAAGCAATTCCAGCCAGGAGATTGGGCGCTGCTGTATGACTCAAGGTAAAAGGATTTCAAAGGGAAGTTGAGGACAATATGGCTAGGACCATATGCAGTGGAGAAATTTAATGATAATGGTTCAGTCCTTATCAAGACCATTGATGAAGAAGCCATCCCCATGCTTGTCAATGGGCATCGATTGAAAATCTACAGGAAACCTCTTTCGAGGCGGGAGTTCATTGAAACTTTGGAAAAATCAGTGTTGGTAGTGGAGCAGAGCTCTGCCCCTATTCCACCCGCACTTTGATCATAAAAAAAAAACAGAAATAAAAAGATCCTTAGGTGAAAACCTTTCTAAGGCGCCCAGGGCAGACAGTGAGGGTGGAAACCTCATGGAGGCGCTCCAGCTGTCTCTAGAGAAATAAAAAAGTGTGGAATACAAATATCCTCGGGTGAAAACCTCTTTGAGGCGCCTAGGGCAGATAGCGAGGGTGAAAACCTCATTAAGGCGCCCTAGCTGTCTCATCAAAAAAAAAAGAGAGAGAGAAAAAAGAGAAATAAAAAAAACAAGAAAAAGAAAAAAGAAAACAGGACTAATCTCTGTGAAGTAATTGCAGGTTGCAAGGAATACATTGCAAGAGCGGCGCGCAAAACGAGGACAGGGGTCCGTACTAGGCTCCAGGACATCCCTTCAGACACCCCCTCCATGGCCACTCACCTCTCCGAGGATTTGGTCACATTCAGATCAAGATATGGCCTTCTACAGGAAGTTATGGGCTTTCTACAGGAAGTTCCAGGCTTTTCTATAGGAAGTTCCAGGCTTTTCTACAGGAAGTCCTGAATTTCTACAGGAAACATCCTGTAGAACCTTCGGACGAGCCAAATTCAAGTTCGAAAGGGAATTTGATGGTTGGGATCAGTTTGTTAGGCCTGCAGCCACACCTCTATTCAATCCAACACCATGTGGCGCCCTATTCCATCTTTGGACACCTCTGTCACCCACCTGGTTATGTGTTCCTGCACAGTCATACAAAGAGCCCTGTTTTCCTCAGATTGAAAAAAACTTTTCCAAGTGACAAAAAAAGCGGCAAAGGCTCGCACACTCTACCTGTTCAAGCTCCATCTAGACTCTTCATCAACGTAGCCAGTCCTTGTCCGCAAAATGGCCCTGCTCGTTTATCCTGCATCCCAGGAGGAGAAGCAACTATAGGACATCCTACAGGAATCCTGTATCAGCTGATCCCTCTAGAGCACATACTCTGGAGGCAAGGGCAGCTGAAATCCACACAGGGAACATGAAAAAAGGGCTCATCTTGAACGTGAACACCTCCTCGACAGCTGAGATCAGATAGAACCTGTGCATGCAGTGTTTATCATTGAAAGATCGGGTTCCAAATCCATGCATGCAACTTCAACAAATAAAAGAATGGGCTCTAGCACCCATGCACAAGGCAGCAACAAGCGAGGCAGTAGTTCTGAGACCAAAGTCTGTATAACGCGTCCACGTCCACGCAGGTAAGTGTCTAACCTTATCAGTCAATTACATAAACCATATTTCGAAAAAATGCATGCCTGTGAAAATGGTTGGATTGAACGAATTCACTGGTTAGTCAACTGGCCACCCTTATCCAGTTACACCGCTTCGTGGGATCCGAACGAGCTCAGTTACGTTCAGACTCACCAACGAGCCATGTAGTCGACACGTGTGGAGTGTCCAGTCGGTGAAAATCTGCGGACTGACAATGGTGGCGGCGGTTAATGGCAAAGGGGAGGTAATGGTGGCCAGGGACACGCAGGAGAATGATGACCATAACGATGGATAACAGTTCAGTCTGGCCACCTCACCCCCTCACCATGAATTGTGACGCAGTTCAAAATGCTTGGCTGAAAAACTCACACACCCGCTGTTCATTCACATTTGCAGCGTCCTGGCCGAAGTACTCGTCCTCTGCTTCCACAATCTGTTAACCAGTCGTCCTCCTTTGATCTTTTCAGCCTGTTTCAAAGTTTGCCCGCGTCCCGAGCTCGTTCAGAAGCACAGTAACATCCTACATAACCCTGAAAGCATCCTACAGGAAGAAGTTCTACAGGAAGTACGACACAGCCCCCTGGAATAGAGAAACCTGAGCTTTCCTTCGACAAATTTGGAGTTCCGAGAGAGGTAGGCTCGAAAAACACTTTCCCCTGCATGGTATATTTCGAAAGGTGGTGAATTGAACTGTCTGAAGTAGGGATATTAGAGACAAGTCTGCCTGTGGGTCAAGAATAGCAGTTTTCCTGTGTAATTACACAGAATTTCTTAGATGGTCCTGTGTCAACATTCTCCTCCAAGGTTCCTGTGAAAAATTTCTCCTGTAGAAAAGATAAAGCACTGAGAGGGCTAGACTGTGTATAAAAATTTGAAGTTGCATGTATGCTGGGAGTAAAAAATTGAAGTGTTATACCCTGTCTGTGGAAACAAAACTTCCCCCTCCATACACAGACAATCGAGTTTGGGCAGCAAAAGCATTAGAACCAGGGAATTGGTGCGAAGTTAAAATATAAACACCTGAGAGACCCTTTCTCGAAGTTCAAAGGAGGAAAACATAAAACAACACTCCCTTTCTGCTCAGAGCATTAAAACGGAGCTCTCACCATGCCAAGAGGGTTTATCAGGAAGGAACCCTCGGATTCCAGGAAATTGCGTGAACATCCCGCAGTAGTGGACCTCTTCACCCATGCCAACTGGATGGCATTTTGTGACAAAATTCAGGGACATGACGATGAAATAACGGAAGAATTCTTGATGTCCCTGCAACCTAAATCAAAGACACTGGCCACTGTGAATTTCAGAGGGTTGACCTTAAAGCTTACCCCTAAAATCATTAGTCGAGTCACTGACCTACCATTGGGGATACCCTGGAGCAAGGAGGAGATAGCATTAGGCAAAAAAGCCAAGAAAGAATTCTTCCTACCAGAGGAACAGTTTGCAAAAGATAAGAATGGGGTAAGGAGGGCCAGTTTACATCCTCTGTGGATCGAAGCCAGTCTCCAAATTATTATTTACATTACCTGTGAGGGGCGGTTCAGTATTGTTTATGACTATCATTTCCGGTTCCTAAAATAACTAAGACATGGGTTGGATTTACCCCCAGAGTAGAAGTTAAGCCTCCCCTATTTTCTCTTGCAATCATTGATTGAATGTGGCAAAAAATTGAAGGAAGGGACACCGGATCAGGTAGCCCATCATGGGCTCATCAAGCTCCTAGTGGAGGATGCCCTCCATACTTACACTGTCCCCCTCTCCTAGGAAATTTTTCGCAACATGTCCAAAGATGACGATATAAGGATTCTGGCCGAGGAACTCACCTCATCCAGCAATGAAGAAAGGGAACACACTGAGGCAAGAGAGAAAGCCAGTGGTAAGGAAACACAAGATAGACCACCACAGAAAGAACAAGAAGAGAAACAAGAAAAAGGCCAAGTTGCTGAACCTAAAACTATGGAAGGACCAATGGCACAAACACCCAGGGAGAAACAACTGCAGAATAGAGTGGAAAGGACTGAAAAATCCCAACCAAAGAAGGGCACAACCAAGGAAACCAAACAAGAGTTAAAAGGAAAGACCCATTCAACTAAACAGGCCGCAATAGCTTCTACAGGAAGTCCGGGAACAACTTCTACAGGAAGTCTGGAAACAGCTTCTACAGGAAGCCCAAAAATAGAATAGAAGAAAGAGGAGTACCCTGAGATTCTGGCCAGGGAAGCAGCAGCGGTGCTGGCTACCTTAAGCACAACCCCAGAGCAAAAAGGGAAGAGGAAAAGGGAGCCTTCTATGTATTTTAAGGCAAGAAGAAGCATGCACATAAAAATTAGCAGACCCCAGTCACAGTCAAAAGAACCAATTACGATTGTGGACACCCCAATTAAACAACAGGAAAGGTCTCCTCCAAAGGCATCCATCATCTATGAACGGGGAAGCCCGAAGACGTCCACCTGGAAGGAAAAGGTTAAAATGTTGGACACAAAAACCTCTCTACAGGATGCTGAAACAATTCTATAGGAAACGCTGGCTAGGCTAAAGGAGACTGAAGAGTTGGAAGAAAAGGAAGCTAAATCATCCCAGGAGGAGGAAAAGACTGAGAAAATTGAGGAACCAAGCCCCCAGCCCAACCTAGGCTCTTACTATAACTTGCTAGAGTCGGGAAGGATAATCCCCCAAAAATTTGTAGTGTCGCTCTTCTTTGCACTGGAGGAAGAGAGACTGAGGACCCACACTTGGATGAAAATCGCCAAGTCCAAGGGTGTGGTAGATATAGGTCCCTTGGAGGAACAGCTCAAAAAGGCAAGGAAAGAATTGGCTTTGGTATGTCATGTATAAATCAGCCAATGGGCCAAGCTACAGGAAGAAAATGAGTTGCTCAAACAGTAGCTACAGTTACAGGGACACTTTATGGAAGATAGGCCCCACACCTTGGGAGAATAGCAGCAACAGGAGGAGCCCACAACAGACAGAGAAACCACTAATGAACAACAGAAGAGAGATGGGTTGCAGCCTAAGATTGAGGCACTGACTAGGCAGCTACAGGAAAAGGAATTGCAAGTAGCACAACAGATATAGTCTTTGAAACAGCAGGTGCAAGAAAAGGAGGCCCAACTGGCCTACATGGCCAGCTGGGCGATGGAAGCTCTGCAGTGTAGGAAACCTGCCAAATCATACGCCCTGTACCTTAAGGATCAGCGGTTGCAGTTTCAGATCAACACCTTGGCCTAAAGGGGCATTACTCCATTTCAAAACTACTATGAATTCATGGCTCTATGTGACAGCAGCTCATCAGAAGAAGAGGCCAAGCTATTAGAGTTTTACCTACACAACTTGGCCCTTCCCAACATGAACTTGTGGGACCCCAACGCTGCAGTAGGGGACATGCAAATTATGGCAATGGCCTCTTGGCTAAATCATGAAGAAAAGAGAGCAGCAGAGGTCTGAAATGTTATGGACAGGGAATTGAATGAACCACTAATGATCAGAGCAGAGCTAGAGGACCCCTCAACATTGATATACGCCCACCAGCACTTGGCAAATAACTCTCAGGCCCTACTAGATTACATCAACCGTCAAGCCCAAGCCATAGCCCATTTTGAGGACATGGAGAGGCTGTTGGGGGATGACTGTGTTCATGCCTGCACCCGGAGGTGGAACACACTGCCCCATAGCCTAAAAATTAGAGAATACCACACCCCAACAAGGATGACAGAGGCCTTGGAGAGAGTACCCCCCTACAAACAATCCATGCAGAATCTTCAAGCCAACTAGATTGGCCTAAAATTCAGTTCTCCCTTGCTTTTGGGGTTGTTGGAGGGAAGAAGAGGAGGAACACAAGTAGTGGGAAGAAGTGGAAAGCACAGCAGGATTTCATGACCATGAAGAAGATATCACTTCAGAGGCCTGGGATGTGAGGGAGGCAGTCAAGGCTATAAAGGATGATGAGCTGGATTAGTTGCTCAAGGACGAGCAACCCATTTAGCAGGGGGGTGATGATGAGCCCCAGAATTGGGTAACATATTGGGCTCATTTTGCCTAGTTGTTCTTGAACAATCCGCCATTTTTCATAGTTTATGCATGTTTTTTGAGTATGTTTATGTTAGTTGAACGAATGAGGGTGGTCACTTTGCCAAGAAGGCTAATACATGGTTATTTCAGGTTTTTGGACAAATTTTGGGACAAAGCCAAGCAATTATGAGCCAGATGACAGCTAAGCATGAAGGAACAAGGGTGAGGATTTGTAGGAAGGATGTCTCTTGCATTATATATCCCTTCCTCGAAATCTCCACCCTCAACTCGGAGCTCAGCAGGCCACCAAAACGAATCCTAAAGGTAACCGAGCAGCATGGTGAAAAGTGACTGTTTACTGGCAGTTGGAGAAGTTGAGCCCCTTGAGTTAAGGAGGGCTGCTAAGGCCCCTCGTAGTCATAAATAGGAAGGCTTTCAACCTTCGTAGTTTACTTTTTGGACTATTGTATTTTGCACTATAGTGCTGCTATTTTCTCAGCTCATTTTCGTAGCTGCTGTTGTATAATTTTCTTATGGACATGGCTATTTTTTAGTAATGGAAAGAAACTTTATTTGGCATCAGTTTTGAGTTTATTTAGGAGCCTGCAGCTCTTGGGGTTGGACCCAACCCAAGTGCCAAGGCTTCCTTTATGTATTGTTATTTGTTTTTATGTCTTTGCAAAATAATTTCTGTTAAGTAGATCAACATCTTGTTGGTTACATAGGTCATGGTTGATGATTAGATAGGATTTTTATGTTCAGATTTAGTTGATAGATTAGTAATAGGGAAGATCTCCAAAAAAAGGCCATCAAGCACCTCTGATCTCACCTCTCCCTCAGTGGGATCGTGATCTGGGACAAAGGTGACATTGTTGCCAACAAAAACAATGTCTTTGCTTCACCATGTAATTAGTAGTGTTGGATTCTTAGTTGCTGAACTTGATATCAGTTTTGATTGCATGCTTAGGGTTATGATTGCTTAGTTGCATAGTTATTTCATCTAATTTCATTGCAATTAAACTTTTGTTCCATTTCTCTGCTATTATCTAGGTCAGAATAGACTAACGTAACTAGGTCTTTGATTTTCCAAGTGTTCGGTTGTCCAGTTTGAAAAACAACTTGCAGAGCACCTATTGTCCTTCTTTATTTGCCCATACTCCATCAACTCCACCTACTCCATCCTCCACTTAGAACCCTTACCTTACATTTGCCTCATTTGCTTACTTTGCCATGATTTTCATCTTTTTGTGCAACATCGTTTCATCCCTCCTTGAAAAAATCTAACCATCCGCGCCACTCCTCAACTCCATCCACCAAGTCCTGAACCTCACCACACCCCTATCTCACCTCCATACTCATTCCTCCACCTTTTTCCCTCCATCAATTCTCCAAAATCCCATTTCTGAACATCCTGTAGAAAATTACAGACATCCTGTAGAAATTCCAGAACATCCTGTAGAATCCCTGCAAACTTCTTGTAGAAACTCACGAAAGCGGTTTCTTGAAAGCCAAACTCTGTGAAACTCTCAGGAAGGGTGCTAGGGACCCCTTAGGCCCTCTTTGAACCTTCCCAACCTCCTGCAAGCATCTTCTCTCACCGATCCACCTCTGCACAATCAAAAACAGTGAAAGCACATGCATGATAAATCTGACAACTTAATCAAAAATACAAAAAGATGTTTTCTTCAGATAGAAGTAGTTTAGACACATGTATTTTACCTTCCTAGAAGTAATGGCATCTCTTTCAGTAGCTTGCATCCTCTTTTTCGCATCAGTAGGGCTAGCTGGTAAAATTAGGGTTTGCTAGGTTTGCATTTCCTTTCAGCGTTTCAGTTTCTTTCTGCAAGTAGATTACCTTCCCTTGAGTTAGCTTTCATCCATCAGTTAAAAGGCTTCTTCTCAGAGCTCATAGAAGTGGCTTAAGCCCCTAGCGGACTTGTGCCAGCTGACCAAGTGACAGTTGCAGCAAGAGCTAGTACTTGTGCATACAGCATCGTCGCTTACAAGTTTGTTATGAACTACCATGTTGATATAAAGTAAAGAAGGGAGTCCCAAGAGTTGCAGAATTATTGCTGCAATACTGGAGCCCACCAGTCCCTCATAGGGGCACTGGCACCCTTCGATTGGACCACGTGGTGGCCTATGATTGGACCACCTCATCAACTGTACAACCAACCATTGACTGCCACATGCCCACATGTGATTCGTGCAACTTCCCGTCTATACACCTATTCAACCTTGCCACATCAACATACGAACTTCCACGTCAACATTTGTACCCTGCAAGTTGACTTTTTTATTGTTTGGCAAAAAATTCATAACGCAATATCTTGCTCATATAATATCATATTGAGGTGATTCAAACTTCGTTGGAATCAGAACAATGAGCTCTACAATTTGGTGCTAGTTTTGAGAGAATTTGAGCACTTTCAATTTCGAGCATTTTCCAGATCCCCTGGATCATTCTCCTATCCTAGCAAAAGACATCACAACCACTATGACCTAAGACAAGGAACACGACATCACTAAGGTTCCATATCTTGAGCTCATTTATGAACAATTTGGATACCATTACATGTTAATCCGACATGACATACCCAAACCTTTCCACAAAGAAATGCTCATGCTTTCAAATTATTTTAATGGCCTTAGTGGTTCTATTAACTACTACATCCTTTAGTGTGGGAATCAGGTTACCCATCCAGGAAACCCACATGGACCATATGATCCATGTGAATATTGGTGGCCACCTGCCTATTCCACCTAGACCCCTCAATCATTTTCATCTGTTTCCTTGTTCATTTAAGCATTTACTATTTTTAGCAGTTTTTTCGGGTCCTGAACTTCTAGAGCAGTTTTGACCCCCTAAATGACAATTTTTGGGTCTGTGGAAAACCTATAACCATAGGCTTGGGCATCTGGTGAAACTTGTAGTTCTCATAGAGACCTTTCCAACAAGGTATCATACGCACCAAACGGAGATAATATGACCAAGTTACGACCCTGAGAAGTTGGCTGCCCAACTAACCCCAACGGGGCCCAAAAAATCTTAGTGTTACATCTCTTGGGGTTAGGGTTTTTGTTTAGAGTTTTCTCATGTTTTACAATAATAAATAGGCCCTTGAGCCTCATTGTAACACATTTTAGAGGCATGTAGCTGCCCGATCTCTTCTCAGAGATAAACTACCATCGCCTGAGCTATCTTATTTCCATTATGTTTGTAAGCATAGTTCAATATTTTTCTATTAATGAAATGAATTGCTTTTCTACTGAATCTTTGTGTTTATGAATATATTTATAATTTGTTGCATGCCTATTTAAGTTCGGATCAATGGTATTAGATCGGTCTGCTCTTTCTCTGTTTTTCTTTGCATGTCCCCAACGAGGTCAGGGTATAAGGAGTTAAGGCTTGATCTGGTTGAACTGCTGCAAGACCAACCTCGCAAAACCTGACGACCTCCCATGGAAGAAGAAAATAAAGATGGGTGGGTGGGATATCCTTTCAAAATGTTGCTTGAGGAATCCCTCGAGCGACAAAGGGACGCGATGATGAATAACTTTGCTGAGATCCTTCGATGGCTACCCACAGGTGATGCATCTTCATCCAACAACCACTTTGGAGGCGCCACTACTTTCAAGGTACAAGTCAGCGTCGATATTCACAAATTCGAAGGCTTGATAGATGCAGACACCTTAGATAAATGGTTAAATCTATTGGAAGGATATTTTTCAATTCATGACTTTTCTAATCAGGAAAAGATTACTTTTGCACTTCTTAAAGCTGCCCCACACGTTAATGATTGGTGGGAGACCTACTGTGGACAAAAGGATGAGGGTGAAACCTTGTTGTTTTCAACCACACCCACTTGGAATTCTTTTCGAGACGCTATCAGGGAACAATATTACATTGTCGGGAGCTATGAAGACAAATACATAAAGTGTATCATGCAATGACAGGAAAGGGACCAAGATGTGCTAGAGTTCACAAATACATTCCATACCCTTCGCACGAAGTTGGGTATTAAGGATACTAAGCGGCATTTGGTGCTCAAGTAATGCGGTTGTCTACATAAGTACATCTAGGACGAGATGGAGTTCCTGGATAGTTCCTCGCTCGACATGGCATGTCGGTACACTGTCAAGATTGATCATAAGTTTAAACAGAAGAAGCAAGACTTTGGATCTCTGAATCCAAAGCAAGGAAAAGGTGCCCCCAAACCACAGAACAAAGGATCAAGCCAAGGCAGTGCTACCCAAGACATCCTATCGAAGCTGAAAGTAAAGAACAACACCTGAAAGAGGAAGAAGGACATGGGAAAATGGTGTGAGTTCCATAAGAGCTCCACTCACAAGACAAGTGAGTGTCGGGCCAAGCAATCACTGGTGGCTGAGCTGAAGGCTTCTGAATCAGACGTAGGTTCTGACTCTGAATTAGAACCTGATAAGGAAACTGACAAAGGGAAGCAAATCGTTGATGCAGAGCCCAGTGCCACTGTGGCCACCACCAAGATCCAGAAGATTGAGCCTGAAGATCCAGAGGAGTGGGAACAACTCTTCCATTCACATATGTGGGTGAAGGGTTCTCAGATGTAGTTCATTGTCGACAACAGGAGCCAAAAGAACATCATTTTAGTAGAGGTCGTGAAGTGACTGGGCCTAAAGACCATAACACATCCACAACTTACACCATCAGGTGGCTTCACCAAGGATGAGATCTTCGTGTCAGCCACCAATGTCGCCTTCCCTAGAGCATCAAGCCCTTCACGGATAAGGTACTATGTGACATTGCTCCTCTTGAACTTTGTGATGTGTTGTTAGGACAACCATACTTGTGGAAGAAACATGATATATATGAGTCTGGACCTCACTCTATGATTATTACTTTGGCTAGTAAGTTGTACAGGATACCGGATGTAGCCTCGCCCACCTCCATCTCTTTGATCACTGAAAAGAAATGCAGTAAGATCATTTCCCAGACTAGGAAATTTGTTTTCCTTATGATTCATCCCTAGGGAAAGAAGAAGGTTGTGGCCACAACTTCTAGGTATGGATCCTCTGCATAACAACAACAGATGGACAAGATCGTGGAGGAGTAGAGGGATATTTTCACCACACCCACAAAGGTACCTCTGCACTGCTAGGTCAAGCACTCCATCAATCTGACCCCTGGCACGTCGCTACCCAATGGACCAATCTATTGACACTTTCTTCTAGAGAACGATGACATCAAGAGGCAAATTCAGGAACTAACGAAGAAAGGGCACATCATGCCAAACTCGTCACATTGTGGGAGCTCGATTGTATTGGTACAGAAGAAGGATGGGACCTGGAGGCTTTGTATTGACTATCGGGTGCTGAACAAGATCACTTTCTGGAATACGTACTCAATCCCGCGGATTGATGACCTTCTGGACCAACTCAAGGGAGCCAAATATCTCAGAAATATTGACTTGAATTGAATTTATCACCAGGTGCCTATCGAACCCTCTGATGTGTGGAAGACTACCTTCAAATCCAAGGAGGGTTGTTTTGAATCGTTGGTCATGTCGTTCAAATTGACGAACACCCCTGCAACCTTCATGATACTGATAGACGACATATTGCGACCCTTCACCAATGCATTTGTGGTGGTGTATTTAGATGACATCTTGATATTCAGCCAAAGTTGGGTAGAGCACCTCCACCATATTCGACAAATCCTTCAAACCCTGCACCAACACAAGTTGTATGCTAACTTGGAGAAATGCACCTTTGTCCTGATCTGGGTTCAATATCTAGGGTACATCATTGATGAGAAGGGTTTACATGTGGATCCATTCAAGATACAAGTCATTCAGGATTGGCCAACCCCAACCACTCTAACAGAGCTCTTCAACTTTTTGTGTCCTTCCAATTTCAACCATAGGTTCGTGTTGGGGTTCTCTCATATCACTTGGCCTTTAAGTCAAGTCACCAAGGGTGGAGCAAAAGAAAAGTTTTTTTGGTCAGAAACCCAACAACAAGCATTATTTGAGTTGAATAATCACCTTTGTTCTGCACCAGTGCTCACATTACCAGACCTGCAACAACCATTTAAGATTAAGACAAATCCCTTTGACTATGCTATTGGTGTGGTTCTTACTCAACATGGGAATCCAGTGGCTTACCACAGTGAGACACTTTCAGACACAGTCCGAAAGTACCCCACTTACAACAAAGAAATGTATTCCATTGTGCAGGCCTTCCGCCAATGGAAGCATTACATTCTAGGGAAGGAAATGGTCATCCACAGAAACCATCGGCCTCTACAGTTCATACAGACACAATGGAATTTGTAGAACGGTCGCCATTAGAAATGGTCCACCTAATTTTAACAATTCCATTTGAACATTCAGTATAAGAAGGGAAGCACCAATAATGTTATTAATTGTCTCATCTAACCACTAGTCATGGCATTGATCACTGTGATTGACTCACATGGGCACGATACATCGTGGTGGCCACATCTTTACAAGAGCGATCCAAAATTTGGCAGCATATACTAAACGCTCCAAGAAGGGAAGCAAGTTCCAAATTTTCACCTTCAGGATGCAATGTCATGCTACCTGGGACACATCTATGTTCCTTCAAGTGAGTGTGCCAAGATGATTTGGGAGGCACACTATAGTGGGGTCACTGGACATTTTGGAGCAGAGAAAACAATGGCGTATTGCAGAAGTATTTTTATTGGCTGAAACTTCGTCACGATGTTGGGAAGTACATTAGATCCTTCACCGCCTATGCCATTGCCAAGCCAACCATAAAGAAGCAAGGCATGTATATTTCTTTACCTACTCCTAGCTGGCCTTGGGAATCTGTCTCCATGGATTACATGTCGGGCCTTCCTTCTACTAAGCACTGTAATGATTGTATTTTCGTGGTCGTCGAAAGATTCTCTAAGATGGACATCATGGCAGCTTGCAAAGTAGAGTATTAGTCCAAAGAAAGGGGTAACATCTTCATTGAGCATATTCAACACATTTTCCAGTAGGTCCATGATATATTGGACAGAGCCAAGGATAAGTACAAGCAACGCTGTGATCAACATCGAGTGGCACACAAGTTCCAGGTGGGCGACAAAGTTTGGCTACATTTGCAGAAGGAGCGCCTTGCTGGAACCCACCGCAAGCTTCACCCACTCTGATATGGGCCATACACCATCACTAAGGCCATCGATGACAATTCCTTCAAGCTCAACATCCCACCGTTCCTTGGTCTGCACCCAATGTTCAATGTGGATTGCCTTCAGCCATACTTTCCACCATTGTTGGACACATCTGACATTGCAGAACAACTCACACCAACAGAGCTCAACCCAGATCGCATGGAAGGGGCCACAAATGATTAAATCATGGACACACATATCAAGAACACCTGCCAATAGAGGATACAACTATATCGAGTCGTTAAAGGAAGCCAACTCCTTCACGAGGGAAAGCGGTTCACCAGGGACCAAGTTCAAGAGGCTTTGCACACAATGGGGACCATTTATTCTTAAGGGGGGAGGAATGATCCAGGTGGATATTGGTGGCCAATTACTTATTCCACCTAGACCCCCCAGTCAGTTTCATCTGTTTCCTTGTTCATTTCAGCATTTAGTATTTTTAGCATTTTTCGAGTCCTAAACTTCCAGAGCAGTTTTGACCGCCTAAACGGTGATTTTTGGGGGTCCGTGGCATGCCCATATTCGTAAGCAAGGACCTATGGAAAAAACTATAGGACTCAGAGAGACATTTCCAACAAGGTATCATATGCGCCAAATGGAGATAATATGACCAAGTTATGACCTTGGGAAGTTGGCTGCCCAATTACCCCAATGGAGCCCACAAACTCTTGGTGTTACATCTCCTGGGGTTAGGGTTTTCTCATGTTTTCCAATAATAAATAAGCCCTTGAGCCTCATTGTGACACAATTCAGAGGCATGTAGCCACCACATCTCTTCTCAGATATAAGCTACCATCACTCGATCTATCTTATTTCCATTCTATTTGTAAGCATAGTTCAATATTTTTCTATTAATGAAATGACGTGTTTTTCTGCTACATCTTTGTGTTTATGATTATATGTGTAAGTTGTTGTGTTCCTATTTATGTTTGGATCACCATCCCCAATGTTTCCTAATATGAGTGGAACACCACCTGTACCTACACCCACAATAATAATATGTTATCAAAACCCTTTGGTTTCAATCAATAGAATCCCCCCACCATTCAAGGGCCAAGTTACTCTATCTTGCATAATACTCAATGGGTGTCTACATCACAATATTTGTATGGGTATCCTACATAAGGAAACCCTTCCCTTTTCTAGACCACTACAACCTAACCCTACAAAGAAACAACAAATTGTAGTTGCTAAATTCATCTAACCATTCTTTCCCTAACAATAACAAACATTTAAACGACTCAATACAAAAAAAATTCCTTGTTCATATAATACTAGGAAGAACATGGGAAATAATAAGCAAAAGGGAAATGAAGAACATGGGGGCAACCCACAATCGTAGAATGCACAGGCTGGGGGGAAATGTTTGTCCTTCCATCGAGCCACATGGACATGATGCACATATTCTTGGGTCTATTCATATAATTCCTTGATGAATTATCATAATTATACCTAGTAGAACAACAATAAATGGATATATAAATAAAATTGTTGCAATTTTTAAATCCTAGCACCAAGCTTTAATTTGAAGGAATAAAATATATTATTTATGTACTCATTACTAACCTAGGGAGTGACAAATCATATCATTTTACATTCACTCCCTCCCTCGACATTATTTGTGACATATTTGAAGCTTTGGAAGCTAACCTCCTTCCTCCCCAATTCATACTCATTGCTCATGTGGATGCAATTTCTCAGTAGTTATATTCTGCTACAACTAAGGCATGTACCATATAAGAAAACTTTTTGATGAAAATGTACATCACGAAGAGTTGTACACAAGATACTATGAATAAAGTATACAAGCAGTATTAGTGGAAATATAGCTAAGCATTCCTACACAAGGGTGTTATGCAAGATATATATATATTTATATATATATAATATATATATATATATATATATATATATATATTAATATAGATATATATATATATTATATATATATATATATATTATATATATATATATTATATATATTATATATAATATATATATATAATATCTATATATATACATATATACATATCTACATATATACATATATATATAGATTACATATAGTAAGATTATATATATATACACAGTATCAAACCAAGATTCCACTTGAATCTCTTAAAAAAAGCAGTTTTAGCTACATGTACAATACTTTTGATTAGACACTAGTTTACATATGTTATTCTCATTCAAACTAGGCTTGCATATATGTTACATTCCCTTTGAAACTACATATGCCTTCAAAATACTCTAAAATAAATATAAATGGTCATAAAACACACATTTTCTAGTGGAATTTATAGGTTTTACAAGTTAATTACATCCCATAGCATGTGTATAACTACCACAATTAGAAATATGTATGGTATAATTAAGGAAATAAGATGAAGGAGAAGAGGAAACACCCTTATGTTACTAAATTAATCTTAGATTTAAAATCAAATTTGTTCTAAGTTTTACCTTTAGTGCCTAGGAGGAGGAACCTGAATGAATGTTTTAGGAAATTCCAACAACAAGGATCTAATGGAAATAGTCTATGTTTTGACGCAAACTGATTCCAAGATCTACATATTTTGACCTCTAATGGTTCTCGAATCCCGAGAACCTGTGGGTTATGGGCCCATGAGACTGACTCTCTTACACATTTTGGATCAACTGGACTTGCACTTCCCCAAGTCTCCAAAACTTACATGCTCTCTCTAGTCCATACTCTAATCTAATCCATGACGACAATGATCGACTCGTAGCATGATCTGATCCATTCTTATCTATCTGGCATTTATCTCACATTGACATCAAAGTTCAGCGGTCAGCAACTTCAAAAACTCCATGCTTCCTTCCTTCATGATGGCGTTGATGGTTACGAGGCCCGAACAAACTTCCTTTTTCCAAGGTCAGCCCCGTAGGTCCCACCGGGGCTTAGGGTAAGGTATCAACTTGAGGTCTGAGGTTGGGCTATCAATGTAATCAGTGGTAAAAGCCCTCTCTTTTCATTTTCTTGAATTAATCCTAAGGGAATGACCAATGTCATTCTCTTCCTTGTTCCAATTCCTTGACCCTGGCCACGTTCTACTCTCTTTGTCTTCGACTCTCTGTGTTTACTAGAATTGGTGTGTACTGAATTATTGTATTACAAGCTTCCTTTGTGTTTAAGTCAATGGACCTCATAAAAACTCTCACAACCCTTAATAAACTTTTTAGCTCTTGGAAAAAGCATAATAACCATACAGATTATGAACATTCGATAGGTTTTATATAAAATATCATGCACACAGATTCAAAATCACACTTGGAATTTTTATCAAATTAAACAAATTAATTTCATGGTGCAGCATCTCAGGCTTCACCACCATCTTAATTTGTATTGGCCCCTTTCTTGACCTGGTTTTACATTGTATTTGGCCCCTCCATAACATTTCATAGGCAATTTGTAAAACAAGAAAAAATAAAGAAACCCTAAGGGATGAGGAATCTCGTCCTTCAATAACTTACGCCTTCTATAGGATTTAGATATTTTAAAATAAAAAACATGACTTCTTGCTTGAGTGTCACAAGCTACTTCTAGAAGATTTAGAAAGTTAGGTTTTATTTTAGTAGGGTTGATGCTCCTCCATCAAACTTATGTGCTAGAAATTCTTCATGACCTCCTTATCATGTGATTCATTGTTGTATCACATCCATCTTCGTCTCGGTCTTCAGTCTCCACATGTATCTCTGAGCAATTTGCAACCATATCCTTCATAGAAAACCCACTAGCTCTTCTCCCCTGGCTCGTACTTTTAGCATCTTAGTTTCACCTCCACTAAAAACTCTTGAGATACCTTGCTTGCTTGGATCTTTCACACTTTCTCACCTCCTTCAACAATTCTACCTACAACCATAGCTCTGTAATTTCTGTAGAACAACCACCCAACCATAGTAAGAAGTTACTCTTCTACAAGAAAATTTTCCAGTGCTTTGATACCACTTGACGTACACTATTTCTAAGGTCTACATATTTCAACCTCTGATATCTCTCAAATATTTGAACATGTGGCTTATGGTCTCATCATACTGACTCTCTCACCCATTTTGCAACCACTAGAAGCACACTTTCCCAAGACCCCAAACTTCCATGCTCTCTCTAGGCCTTATAATCCAATCCATGACGTAAGTAACGGACTCGCAACAAGGTATGATACATTTTTCTATCTCTCGTGTTGATCTCACACCAACATCAAAGGTCGAGCATTGGTGACTTTGCACACACCCTGCTTCCTTCCTCCATGTTGGCACCGACGATTACGAGGCCTGACCAAACTCACTTCTTTTGAGGTCGGCCCTGTAGGCCCCACCAAATGTCAAGTTCAATCCTTGACTTGAGTTTAGAGGCCAAACTATCGGCCTACTCGGGGGTTATACCCTTCATGTTTTATTGAATTTAGCCCAAAGGCTCGACCAATGTCATTCTCTTCCTTGCTCAAATTCCTTCACCCCAGCCACATTCGACTCTCTTCATCTTGGGATCTTTTTAGCATTATATCTAATGTGTTGTCCTTGATGGCAACCTACTTGATAAAGACTTCAACATTATGATAATAGGATGATTATGCATATTGATACAAATGCTACAGGTGATATGGATAAAGGAATGTTAATTCAGAGACATATGGATGGTAAAAGAAAAGTTTGAGAAAGTATACACAGGTCCTGAGAAGCAAGGTCGAGTACATACACATGAATTGTTAAGAAAAGTCACATACAAAATCCACACCATGGCAATCTAGATACCAAGGGTCTTTACCATCGTATTGGCCCATAGTAGTGGGTGTGACAATGGTTATTTGAACCCGTCAAAGAATACAAACGACATTAATAAGGGATTGGACTAAGGTATTGACTAAGGCTAAAGCTATATAAAGAGATGGAGATCAAGGTGTTGGGTGTGCAGGTATTGGGTTGTTTATGAATGATTTGGTCTTAAACAGTTGTGTACCAAGTAAGAAGGAGAAGACTCAGATATGAAAGATCTAAACTATGTTGACATATATGCTTGATTGTTTTACTTGTTGCAAATGTCTAAGTAGCTAACATTGATGAAACTGTGATGATGGTAATGTTGTGATCTAAATGATTTATTCAAAAGTTTGTAGTATTGATAGTAAAGGTTGCAAAAAATTAAATTTTGTTTGCAGCGAAAGTTTTTCATATTTGTACGCATGTTTGTTTGGGAATAGTTGTGTACATATGCGGATCCATCTTTGTAAGGTCGCGTATATATTCTTCGAAATATTTTTTAGTATGTGAAAATCTTTACGTGGTTGTTATGCATGATAGTCGTGCACATACGCTGCATGTTTTGTGGATGTCACATATATATACTAGGGTTTTGCAGTATGGCTTAATGACGACATTTGATTAGTTATGTTCTTATTATTGCTCCCTATCGATGATGTCTCTATCTTGATGATATATGTCTGACAATATTAACTAGGTTGATTGTTCATGATTGGAATATTGGTTAGTTATGATGCTAAAGTTTTGTGATTTGTGATTGGTTTAGAAACTTGTGATTGATCTATAACTTGAGAATTGGTTTATGTATGGTTCAGTTATTGATGATTCAGTGTTCATTATTCTAAGATCTATATATAGGTGTTCTACATAAAAGGCTCATACATACGCGAATCTTATCCATTATAGTCGTGTACATAATTTAATTTTGTTGTTTCTGGTTGAATTTTGCATTCAGTGTCATGATGCTTCAGAAGTTCAATTGATTTGCGGTGTGATAGTGCCTCAAATTTAGTGGTTCATTTTGACATGTTTGTTTGGATTTATTGTTGATATGGGTCCAGTTTGAAAATTTGATTAAAAGTAGCCAACAATTTTTTTAATGATAGTTTAACTGGTGGATCTTGTCTAAAATATTCTAAAAATTGGTCTATAAGGAGTTGATGGTTGTACCCTTCAAAAAGGGGATAGGAGCTCCCTTATGGTAGAAGTCGGTAAATGAGTTTTTTGGGGATTGTAGCTCCCTTCCAATGGGTGTTGGAGAAGAAAATAAGGTTGTAGCGTTCTAAAGGTGGGTGCCTGCGTACTAATAAGATTCTGCAGTAGTACAAATGTAATATTTTTTCTTTATATCATAAGCAAGAAGATAGAGATAACAACAGTGGTGGCCTTCTCCCACATTGAGTTTCCACCTAAAATCATGGTGGTCTATCTGTGTTTGTTGTGATTTCTTTATAGTCTTTACTGCATACTGAAAATTAATTAATCTACTAATGAAATAATTAAAGATAATCATCTGATAAAATGCATGAAAAATTAGTAAACTGGATATACAATGGTTTCCTTCTATGAAGTTTTGCACATACATAGGTTTCTTTAATAACAATAGTGTACATATTTCAAAATATAAAATTTGGAAGTTTGAATTTAAAATATTGATTCACCCCTCCCCCACTCTCAGTATTTTTCCTAAAAATTGGTATCAGAGAAGGTCCCTCAGAAGGAGCTTGATTGCTTAAAGGGAGATCCATCAAGATGAGCATTCAAGAGGGAGTATCTTCTATCATACCACCTTTGTTTAATGGAACTAACTTTGTATTTTCGAAAGTCATAATGAGAGCATATTTGTAGTCACTTGGAGATGATGTATGGGCAATCGTTGAAGGGGGATATCAACACCCATCCTCTATTCCCACAGATGACGCAGGGAAGAAACAGTATGAGACCAATGCAAAGGCAGTCAATGCTCTCTTAAGAATCTTGGATGAATCAAAATTTGTGGTGGTCATGTAGCTAAATATAGAAAAGACTATATGGGGCAAGATTATCCAAATCTATGAAGGTGTCACTAAGGTAAAGAGTGCTAATCTTCAAACTTTTTGAATTCAATATGAGACTCTTAAAATATATGATCATGATAGAATTGTAAGCATTTTCCTTAGCGTAGATGATATCATTAACTCAATGAAAAATTTTGGTGATGAAGTAAAATATTATATTGTTGTTGAGAAAATCCTAAGATCTCTAACCTAAAAGTTTGACTCTAAAGTATCTGCCATTGAAGAATTGCAGGATTTGGAGAATCTCACTATTGAACAGCTCCATGGGATTTTAACAGCTTATGAAATGAGAAAAGGGGGTGCATTAGATACCAGAGAAGAAACATCCAAAACTACCCACAAAGGGAAGGAAAAGGAAGAGATTAAGGAAATAGGTTACATTTCAGACGAAGAAGAAGTGAGTTTTGCAAAAAAAAAAAAATAATAATAAATAAATATATAATAAATAATAAAAAATAAAATAAAATAAAAATAAAAATATAAAATAAATAAATAAAAAATAAAATAAATAAAATAAAATAAAATAAATAAATTTAAAAATAAAATAAATAATAATAATAATAATAAAATAAAATAAATAAATTCAAGTAGGAAATGTTAGGTTTAGAGGTAAGCTTCCTTTTAAATGTTTTTCCTGTAGAAGGGTAGGTCACTATGCTACTAATTTTCCTTATAAATAAAATCACAAGAAAGGGAAAAATTCTCCAAAAGGGAATGTTAAAAGAATTTTTAATAGCAAGAAAAGCTTTTATACTCATGAAAATAGTGAATATTCTTCCAATAATGAGGATGTTGAATATGATCAAGATTATCAATTGCTTATGGAATTTGAAGAAAAATGTGTGGATGAATCTGATGATTTCTTTATGGATGCTTTAGAAGAAAATGAAATGTGTATGTATAAGGAAAATACTCTTGTTGAAGAAATAACTTAGCTAAAAATACGTCTAGAAGAAGCTAAATTAGTTGAAGAAGTTTTGAAGAAACAAATTCTAGAAAAGGAAAGGCACTATGAAAATTTAGAACTTGAAATAGTGGGTCTAAGAAAGAAACTTGAGAAAACAAGGGCTCTAAATCTTAGATTTGCTAAAGGATCTGAGACTTTAGAAGAAATCATCAAAGTACAATTCTCTCCTCTAATCAAGACATGTCTTGGATACAATTGAAATGGTGAAACATCAAAAACTTTGAAATCTTTTGAAACATGTAAAGGAAGCTACACCAATGTAGTAAAAGGAAGCATTCATCAAAATTGTGGTTCTCAACATAAGAATGAAGGATCAAATTTGTCTCATGCTAAAAAACCTTACCATAATCAAAGGGAAAGCTACTTAAGAAGGTATTATACTCTAAGATATTCCTATTTCAATGGACAATGCTTCGCATCTCACAATTTTGGTCATAAAGTTATTCATTGTGTTACTTATAAAATTATTATGACTAGAGAAGCAAGAAAACAAAAATGAGATCAGGGCATAATAAATCTTCTTATAATGTTTTCTCATGTCATCAATACGAAATTGAATGTTCTCTTTGCAATAACTTTAATCATAAAGAAACTGAATGCAAAAGAAAAATGGGACCCTCTTACCAACATGAATATAATACAACACCCCCCAAGGTATGGAAAAGGAAAATTATAGATACTGAAAATTGTGCTCTACCTTTGTATGCAAGAGATCAAGAAAATCTATGGTACATTGACAATGAATGTTCAAAACATATGGAAGGTGACAAAGATAAGTTTATTTATTTTAATTAATTAAAGAAAGAAAAGAATGTAGCTTTTGGTAATAACTCACCTACTACTGTCAAAGGGAAAGGAACTATGTTATTAAAAGAAAAGGTCAAGGTTGGAAATGTTTTATTTGTTTATGGATTAAGCATAACTTTTTAATTGTTAGCCAAATGTGTGACCAAGGGCATGAAGTCATTTTCAGATCAAAGAATTCCATGGTAAAAATTAAATTAGGATATTGGTAAGATCATAATAAAGGGAACAAGAACTCCAGGCAACGTATATGTCTTAGAAGGTGGCCGAGTGCATTGTTACTTAAGTAAATTTGAAGAAATTTGGCTTTGCCACAAAAGGTTGGGACACCTTAACTTTTCTCAATTGTACAAATCCAACAGAATGGGAGCAGTTCATGACTTGCCAAATATCTCTCCACCTAAAAATAACATTTGTAAATCATGCCAATTTGGTAAGAAAACCAGAGTTCAATTTAAAGCTAAAGAAGCTACTTCAAGTAAGCCACTTAAACTTATTCATATTGATTGGTGTGGTCCTATGAGAAAGAAGTCTCCCCACAGTGAACAATACTTCATATTATTCATTGATGGTTTTACAAGAATGTGTTGGATTGGCTTACTATAACCTAAAGATGAAGAATTTGATAAATTTAAAGTATTCAAAGCTCTGGTAGAAAATGAGTTAGATTTTAAAATCAAATGTCTTATATATGATAGAGGAGGAGAGTTTATATCACATCAGTTTTTCAACTTTTGTGAATAGCATGGCATCAAAAGATAGTTTTCTATAGCTAAGTATCCTCAGCAAAATGGAGTGGTAGAAATAATAAATAGAACAACTCAACAAATGGCACATGCCATGCCTAATGAGTCAAGAGCACCTCATAAATTTTGGGGGGAAGTAGCACACACAACCATGAATATACTTAACAAAGTTCATGTTCGAGTAAATAGTGATAAAACTCCACAGGAATTGTGGTTTGGTAAGCCTGCAATTGTCAAACACTATAGAATTTTCAGAAGCAAATATTACATAAATAAAAATTATGATAAGCTTGGAATGTTGGAATCTAGATTTTATGAAGGAATCCTTATTGGATAGTCTTCTAAAAGTAAGGGATATAAATGTTATAATAAAAGGCTTCAAAATATTGTTGAATGCATAGATGTTGTGATTGATGAAGCATCCACAGGTACCAAAAAGGAAGCACCAGCAGATGACAAACTTCTCCCCACTAAAAGACAAAAGGTTGAAGCATCAGAAGAAGGAGATGAAAATACAGATACATTACAAAAGATTCCTGCAAGGTATGTACAGAAAAATAATCTTGAATCTCAAATTCTAGGTGAAAAGGAAGCAAGAATATAAACTAGAAGAACTCTTGTTGGAACTTATAGTTACTTAACCTTGCTATCCACAATTGAACCTCAAAATGTGAATCAAGAAAGAAAATATGAATGTTGAGTTAAGGCAATGAATGAAGAACTTGATCAAATAAAAGAGAAACATACATGGGAATTAGTACCAAGGTGTCATCAGAAAAATGTTATTGGGACAAAATGGGTGTTCAAGAACAAATTGAATGAAAATGGAGAAGTAATTCGAAACAAAGCAAGGCTTGTAAGCAAAGGCTATGCTCAATGGGAAGAGATAAAATTTAAAGAAACATTTGCACCAGTAGCTAGACTTGAAGCCATAAGAATGTTTCTTGCATTTTCAAGCTTTCATAACTTTAAAGTATATCAAATGGATGTTAAATCTACATTTTTAAATGGGGATCTAGAAGAAGAATTTTATATTGAACAACCTGAAGGATTCATTCTGGTCAATGATAAAAATATTGTTTGCAAACTCAAGAAGGCATTGTATGGGTTAAAACAAGTTCCTCATGCATGGCATTATCGTCTTGATAGGTACCTTCAACAACAAGGCTTCACAAAATGGTCTGCAGATAGCAACCTATATATCAAATTTGATACAAACAAACTTTTGATAGTTGTTGTTTATGTAGATGGTATCATATTTGGAAGTAATATTGAATCTATGAGTTAAGAATTGTCTTTAGTTATGTAAAAATAATTTGAGATGTCTCTACTTGGTGAATTAATATGCTTCCTTAGTATTCAAGTTCAACAAACTAAGAATGGTATCTTTCTTTCTCAAACCAATTACCTCAAACATATTTTAAAGAAATATGGAATGGAAGACTGCAAACCGGTATGCGCACCAATGGTAACAGGATGAATTCTTAGTCAAAATGGTGATTCTCCTTCAGTCAATCATCCAAAATACAGATCTATGAATGCCATCTTTCTCTACCTTGCAAGTACAAGACCAGACATTATGCATGCAGTTGATTTCAATCAAATCGTAAGGAAACTCATCTCCAAGCAATTAAGAGAATATTCAAGTATCTACAAGGAAATCAAGATTTTGATCTATGGCATCCCAAAAACTCAGACTTTGCACTTCATGCTTACACAAATTCAGATTGGGAAGGTAATATTGATGATAGCAAGAGTACTAGTAGAGGATCATTTTATTTGGGACGCCACTTGGTTTCATGGTTTAGTAAGAAACAAAGCTCCATTGATCTATCTATTGATGAGGAAGAATATGTTGTTGCTACATTTTGTTGTACTCAACTTCTATGGATGATACAAAAATTGCAAGACATTCAAGTCACTTGTCCTCAACGTGTACCTATTCTCTGCGACAATACTAGTGCCATAAGTATCTCTAAGAATCCTGCAATGCACTAAAAAACAAAGCACATTCTAATCAAATATCATTTTCTAAGAGAAAAAGTGCTTGAACAAAAGGTCAAACTAGTGTATGTTCTTTTAAAGGAACAAATTGCAGATATATTTACAAAACCACTTCCATGTGATTCCTTTGAATATGTCAAACAAAAATTAGGAATGATTCCAACTTCATCACTCTGCTAATTGTTCTAATATGTATGTCATTTTCAAGGGGAGTTGTGATTGTACATTACTATAGTTTACTTTATGTACACGAATGGTGTGAATGATAATCATGCATATATGTGGTCTCAGGGTTAGACAGATGTGTATACATCTTAGTGATTAATAAAGAGTGGCACATATTCAGGGGGAGCTTCCTATATACACTCATCATTTCATGATTGGTACTATAATTCTGAGATTGGTTGTTGCAATCTGTTGGTTTAGGGGAGCATCTATTATGGCCCTATAGTTCCTTGATGCATTATGGCTTCCTCAACATGTCTTGTTGCATATCTTTGCTAATGTCTGGATGTTTCTACTATTAATCTTGAATATTTATATGGTGTTGTTTTCTCACTAGTTAGTAATGATGCATGGATTCCAAATGATAACGTTATGAATAATGACTATTTATTGACATTCTTGATGAGGAGGATGTGTCTGCTATGGTCGGTACTGATAATTGGTTGTTAACTAGTGAAGTTACTTGGTGATGCTTGGAAGCATTACATAGTTAGTACCATGTTGATGATGTTGAAGATTTTGATGCTCCATTTCCCTAACTTACTTCTTGATGATGAGTATGTTCATGTTGCATCTATGTTGTTGCTATCAAATGTTCGTGTTGTAAGTTCCTATATATTGTGGTTGTTGATGAATATCATGATCTTACAACCTCTTTGTTGAGGTCCTAGTTTTGGTTATATATGTCTTATTTTCCCTTGATGTAAAGGTCATGTAAAGACCCATGATGTAGTCATTGTAATATTCAGTCATGTATGAGCTATTGGGATCAATTCATGCTTTGTATGTAATCCCATTATTTTGGGAAATTGATGTAATGTTTGGTCAAATATGTAAACCCATTGTGTTGGGTGATTGATGTAATCATAAGTCATTAGTCATAAGAAATGTCAATTTTGGTTGAGTCATAAGGCCTTGTTCTCTGTTGAATATCTCTAGAAATTTCAACATATGCTTGGGGGGGCATGGTTAGTATGTAGTTTTCATATTAGCAGATCATATCTACAATTATCCTCTCTTCAAAGGGGGAGATAATTCTTCATTCAACATTGGTCGTCCCTTTTCCCTTGATGTCAAAGGGGGAGAGAAGCTTGGTGTTTGGAGAAGAATTCTTGGTGATAATTCTTGATATTTGCAGGTGATGACCGAACACCAAAGTGGTTTCCATCAATTCCAATAGGGAGATCATTGGAATTATGGCTAAGGTGTTGTCCTTGATGGAAACCTACTTGATAAATATGTCAACATTGTGATAACAAGATGATTATGTAAATTGATAAAAATGCTACATGTGATATGGACAAAGGAATGTCAGTCTAGAGATAGATGGATTGTAAAAGAAAAGTTTGAGAAAGTATATGTGGGCCCTAAGAAGCAAGGTCGTGTAGGTACGCAGATATTGTGAAGAAAATTCACGTACAAAAACCACACTATGGTAATCTAGATACCAAGGATCTTTACCATGGTATTGGCCCATAGTAATGTGTGCAACAATGGTTATTTGATGTCGTCAAAGAATACCAATGACATTACTAGGGGATTGGCCTAAGGTATTGACTAAGGCTAAATCTATACAAAGAGATGGAGATCAAGGTGTTGGGTGTACAAGTATTGGGTTGTCTATGAACGATTTGATCTGAAACAGGTGTGCATCAAGGAACAAGGAAAAGACTCAGACCTAAAAGATCTGAAGTATGTTGATAAATATACTTGATTGGTTTACTTGTTGCAAATGTCTAAGTAGCTAACGTCGATGAAATTGTGATGATGGTAATTCTATGATCTAAATAATTTATTCAGAAGTTTGTAGTATTTACAGTAAAGGTTGTGAAAAGTGAAATTGTGTTTGCAGTGAAATTTTTTCAGATATGTACACATGTTTTTTTGGGAATTGTCGCATACATACGTGGATCCATCTTTGTAAGGTCACTTATATATTCTACGAAATATTTTTTAGTATGTGCCTATCTATATGCGGGTGTTATGCATGATAGTCATGTATATATGCTCATATATTTTGTGGAGGTCCTGTATATATACTAGGGTTTTCTAGTATGGCTTAATGATGACATTTGATCAGTTTTGTTCTAATTGATGTTATCCATCAATGATGTCTCTATCTTGATGATATTTGTCTAAGAGTATTGATTGGGTTGGTTGTTCATGATTGGAATATTTGTTAGTTATGATGCTACATTTTGGTGATATATGATTGATTCAGAAGTTGTGATTGACTTGTAACTGGTGAAATGGTCTATGTATGGTTCAGTGATTGATTATTCGGTGTTTAGTATACTAAGATCTGTACGCGGGTGTTATATAGAGAAGGCACACACATACGTGAGGCTTATTCAGTATAGTCACATACATAATTTAATTTTGTTGTTTCCATTTGGGTTCTGCATTCAAGGACTTGATGCTTCAGAAATTTAGTTGATTTGCAGTGTGACAGTGCCTTAGTTTCAGTGTTTTACCTTGACATGTTTTTTTTCATTTTATTGTGGATATGGGTCTAGTTTGAAAATTTAATGGAAGATGCATATAGATTGTTTGGAGATTGTTTAACAGGTGGATCTAGTCTGAAATATTCTGAAAAGTGGTCTACAAGGAGCCGAGGGTTGCAACCTTCAGAAAGGGGTTGGGATCTCCCTTTTGGTAGGAGTCGATACATGAGTTCAGAGGGTTGTAGATCCCTTCCAGTGGGTGTTGGAGAACAAGAGAAGGTTTTACCCTTCTGCAAGTGAGTGCCTACGTACTAACAAGAGTCTCCATCAGTACAAATGTAATATTTTTTCTTTATATGATAAGAAAGAAGACATAGACAAGAACAACGACGATTTCCTCACACATTGGGTTTAAACCTAAAATCTTGGCGTTCTATGTGTGTTTGTTGTGATTTATTTATGTTATTTACTTCATACTAAAAAGTAATTAATCTACTAATGCAATAATTAAAGATAATCAAATTATATAATACATGAAAAATAAATAAACTGGATATAGGTTAGTTTCCATCTCTGAAGTAGCGTACATATGCCGGTTTCTTTAATAACAATAGCCTACATATTTCAGAATATAAAATTAGGAAGTTTGAATTTAAAACACTGATTCACAACCACACCCCCCCCCCCCCCCCCCCCCCCCCCTCTTAGTATTTCCCCAACAATTGGTATCAGAGTAGGTCTCGCAGAAGGAGCTTGATCACTTAACGGGAGATCCATCAAGATGACCATTCAAGAGGGAATATCTTCTATCATACCACCTTTGTTTAATGGAACTAACTTTGTATTTTGGAAAGCCATAATGAGAGCATATCTGCAATCACTTGGAGTTGATGTATGGGCAATCATTGAAGGAGGATATCAATTCCCATCCTCTATTCCCACAGATGATGCAGGGAAAAAATAGTATGAGACCAATGCAAAGGCAGTCAATGCTCTCTTAGGAAGCTTGGTTGAATAAGAATTTGTGAAGGTCATCCCGCTGAATACAAAAAATACTATATGGGACAAGATTATCCAAAGCTATGAAGGTGACACTAAGGTAAAGAGTGCTAAACTTCAAACATTTAGAATTCAATATGAGACTCTCAGAATCCATGATGATGAAAGTATTGCAAGATTTTTCCTTAGGGTAGATGAGATCGTTAACTCAATAAAAATCTTGGTGATGGAATAAAAGATTCTATGATTGTTGAGAAAATGCTAGATCTCTAACCTCAAAGTTCGACTCCAAACTCTTTTCCATTGAAGAAATACAGGATTTGAAGTATCTCACTATTGAATAACTCCATGGGATTTTAACAGCTTATGAAATGAGAAAAGGGGGTCCATCAGATATCAGAGAAGAAGCATTCAAAGCTACACACAAGGGGAAGGGAAAGGAAGAGCTTAAGGAAACAAGTTACATTTTAGACAAAGAAGAAGTGAAATTTGTGAAGAAACTTCAAGTAGGAACTAGCAGGTTTAGAGGTAAAATTCATGTTAAATGTTTTTCCTGTGGAAGGTGTTATAGACGCTAGAACACCCAAAAAATTTGGCCATAATCAAAATTTTGAATCCCCCACTCCTCGCCCCAGGGTATTAGGGTTTTGGTAAGGACTTCAACTGGTTACTCTCCTCGTGACATTCCTGTCAAAGCTTGTTGATGTACCCATTCACGCTTAACACATTGCATCTACACACCAGGTTTTATCTTAGATATAGACCTTATGATTTCATTAGGGTTTGGAGTTTTTTTTCTTCGAGGAGAATTGAGAGTTGCACGCGACTTCGAAACCTATCCTCCTATAGTTTACATTGCTAATTAGTTGAGGCACCTGTGTGGATGAGCCTGACTTTAATTTGGCTTCCCTTATGGTTGACCATATTAGGGTTTGGGAGAAACCCTAGATTTTCAAAAGAGTGATCCCCTTCTTGTTTTAACCTAATTCACATGCCTCTAGGGGCACATCCTTTCCTAGTTGATCCCACACATCAACATGTGCATTAGGTTTGCGAAAATTATATATATTCCCCATGCATCCTTGTAACCCTAGACGTATGTGATTGAAGGTCTGACCCTACTTTCAATTAATCCACACTCTCTAGGATGCGTGTCATTTTTTTACTCTTAGTGACTTGCATCGAAACATGATAACACACATGCACTAAGGATTATGATAATGCCTCATGATATTAACCCTGCCTTGCCTTGGTCCTCGTCCCCTCGAGTTTGTTAAGATTCCTAAAATTGTAATCTTACTTGAATACATTTGAATCCCTAGATTGTCATGACAATAGTCTTAGCCTTTCTTGACCTACTTCCATCATCTAGGAAGCAGTCTCACAGTCATGACATGATACTTGTGCCTGAGTCATATCATGTCACAAAGTACCTTATACAACTACCAAGTTCATGCATGTACTAATGTGTTAGTTTGTTTTTGCATAAGCAATTAGGCCTTC
The DNA here is from genome assembly GCA_000404065.3 of Pinus taeda. Classification (NCBI taxonomy): domain Eukaryota; kingdom Viridiplantae; phylum Streptophyta; class Pinopsida; order Pinales; family Pinaceae; genus Pinus; species Pinus taeda. The sequence continues at coordinate 56,105 of APFE030966652.1, forward strand.
AAAAGCTTCATTAAGTGCATGACATATCTCCATTAGAAGCACTTCCACCATATATTATGTAGACTTTCTATTTTGTGCTCCTTAAAGATTATGGTAACGTTTTACTCATTTTCAAATCATGGGACAATATTATTTAAACCCCAGGGATAATTTATATTATAATATGTTATGCAGGTGAAGTCCATGGAGAGTAGACCCAACCATATCATTGTTACAAGGAAGGGATATTGTTCAGCTTTGATCAGTTATTGCTAGTATCACTTTTCTCATAAGAAATACATGCTAAACATATCACAGAAGCTTATGCATGTTACTACGTGCTCATGAAAATTATGGATCTGATGGAAGGGCATTTTTACTTGCTCACTTCTTCAAGGGATTTACAAATCAACAGAGCTTCTCAATAGGTGTTCATGGTGAAAAACCATAAGCTAAGTATGCGAAATCTAGAAGAGCATCACTTGAGAATGAGTTTGGACATGCAATTAGCAGTCATGGTTCAAAATCACTTTCAGTCTGTTACCGATTTGGTCCATTCATGGCATTGCATAGGGCTATCATTATTTTTGTCTCATGTAGCTGTGTTGAGTTTATGGCATTATTTTGTGAAGGATATCCACACACATGCAGCTAATTTTTGGGAGACTCTAATTCGACTAAGGACATTTTATATTAAGCTCAGTTAGTCTCTTAACACTCGGCTAGATATATCTCCTAGTGCTTATTGTCAGGAATTTGCAAAATGACTGGACAAAATACCACCATTTCCTAGTAAAGTGGTAATTCAACCTATCAAGTCCTAGCTTGGTGCACAATTCTCAAACCTTTTGCTAATATCATTTCAGACCCTATTGTTGTAGCATCGTTGGGAAATTTTTATAAAGCTCAACTTCATTCTAAAGATCTTGTTGTTGTGAAAGTGCAGAGGCATGGCATGCCATTAGAATTTTCCCTTGATGCACATCTTATTCATATCATTGTGGGTCAACTGAAGCATTTTGCAATGGCTCATGGTGATTTGTTGGTTGTAGTAAATGAAATGGTTAGGAAAATGTTTGAGGAGATTAATTATATCCTAAAGGCCGAGAATGCTAAGCATTTTCCTGCCCTATATGGTTTTGAAGCAAGTTATGAGAGTTACTTACACTATCATGGTCTTGGACAAAATGATTATAGAAGGAGAAATAACACTTCGAGCTACAGTCATTACAGTAAGAGAAAGAGTACGATGAGATGCACTTTTCAAAGGGATTGTAAAACATGAAGTGCGTTGCCAAAGAATACACGAATGGTTGTTTGGGGGTTGTTTTCCAAAACACGTAGGATGACGCAAGGTTGTTAAGACTACCACAATAAAATGACACGATTCCATCACACATATGAATGAGTGCTACTTTGATGTATTGGAAACACGCCCCGCCATGTTAATGCAATGATTATTTGGAACATGATAATTATAAAACAACATACTAGACCATAAGTCAACATCAGCTATAAAGAAAATCATTTCTTAATATATATGTTGGAGGGTTGCACAAACAATATGTGTTCTTGTAGTGGAAAGGTCCTCTTGATCACTATATGGTTTGGGCTTTCATGGAATGAGTCATAAGATGAAAGGGAAGTGAGGTGCTAAGAAGGGTAACATGCAGTAAGCCTGTTAAGGAAAAGGAAATGTTTTATTTGTTATCACATAACCGATTTCAAGAGAACAAAATTACAAAGTCTCACTTGCACTCCTGCTCACAGCCATTGGATCGCATTCCAACACCTCAGGAAATATTTTAGGGAGTGCGAACAACTTTATTGCGACCAAGCAACCTCTAGGAAGTCATACTTCCACCCAATTCACTGGGTTGCACCTTAGGCGAGCCTCTGGGGAATACAACCTATCTGAGTTGCGACTATGCAACCTCCAGTGAGTCGTACTTCCACTGGGGTCTCACAATCGCATTATTTATGCCTCAAGAAAGCTAAGTAAATTTGTCTTGATACATGGATGGAAACCATAAAAGCATCATTTTATACCATGAACATGGACTAGTCCTTATCTTTATTCTTAGAGCGTAATTGATATAATTTTATCAAGTGGCATTGATAAAATTGGGGTGAGAAGATAAATTGATAGCAGGTATTAGCCAACATGGCTACAACAAGCTTTGGGACTGTGTAAACCATTTGGTGATCTTGTGGGCCTGAAAATGTAAGCAACATGTGGGTTGACTATCAGTGAATGAATTTAATTCCACGTCACTCAAAGCCATACACACTGTTGGAGCCTGTTTGAGATCAAATATCTTAACCAAGGTACGAGCTTACTTTTGGAGGTGCCAAATATTGACTTCAGCATGATTCGGTAGTAAGTTACGTTTTCGAGCTTTACAGATGAGTCAGAAAGTGAGACTATGTGACCTCTCCTAGTCACTAGGTCACATAATTGTGCACGTGAAAGTTCATAATCGGTGTGAATCTTCCTTTGTTCCGACTATGTGACCTATTTGCCAAAATTGCGACCTAAAGAAAATATACATCTAACTCTTTGCTCATCGAAGATATCTTGTTCGTAGTGTAAGGAAATTGAAGCAGGAGGAACACATTACTCTCGATGACTAATTAACATTGACAAACTTATGGTATCTAAAAGCGTATTAGAATCCATCTTAAAAGGAAAAATGCATTTTGCAAGGGTGATAAAAGAATTATTAAATCCATTATAAAGGTCTATGGAAGTCCGATCCATCTTGATGACAGTATCTTAGGGCCATATATGCATGTGTATTATTTTTCATAATATTTGCTACTTATCCTTTTTTTAAAGTATACTCACAGTGATGATTAATCAATTGTTATATGTGTTGCACGATGGATAGTTTGTTTTAGAACCATTATGCCTCTTAACATGGAAAAAATAATGAAGCTTCATTCAATACCTATTATATGAATAATAGAAGATCTATGAATGATGACAATATTAAGGAAACTTGGAAAAAACAAATTGCAAAGGCCACATGCTTCAACAACAAGTGCTTATTCTTTTAAAATCATTCTTTGTTAAAAGTATATATGACCAATGCCATCTGTTTGCAAGAGGTTTACATGGAGAGATCTAGGGTTTCTTGCCAAAAGCTGAGAGATTAGGGTTTCAACAAATATGCTAGTTCAATCCATGGAGCTACTTGAAGAATTGTGTCAGCTATGATAATCAGACCATTAGCAGGCAAATAAAAATTCAATGTAGCGAGTGGACCACAACCTTGTTCAGTTTCTCATCATAATTGCATGAAAACATTAGGGTTTGGATTTAATACGATTCAATTCATAAAGAAGGACATGAAAGATAGGATATCATCGGAGGAATTATGGCTTGGTGGAGTGGGATATTCCTCCATGGTCTCCTAAGGAAATATATATTAGCATGTTCCCTTGAATCGAAGATGCCTATGCAAGCTAGGGCAATGAAACTACATTTAACACTCACCCTATGGATAATAGAAAGCCATAAATGAAAACATGTTTGAGGAAGCCTGGGAAGACCCTGCAAAGCCACTTATTATGACAATGCCATAGCACAAGGAAGAAGTATCAAGGGGGTGAAGAAGGAAGATAATTCCAACCTATGAAGAGTTTTTGCGCAGTAGCTACACAACTAGGGTTTCAACGAGGTTGAAAATGGGTCTACTTAGCCTCCAAAAACTAGTGGCAATGTTAGGGGCACAAGGACAGGATATGATTGGATGCAAATGAGGCACAATAGCAAGAATTTCAACCATTCATGTAGGTCTCCATGTTATCACAACAATGTTAGAAATAAAGAACCAACCCTAGGGTTTCTCAAAACTTTTATTTTCTCCTCACATTTTCTCTTTTATATGTTTGCAAATGTTCTCATCATGGTGTCAGTTGTTATGTTGAGATCAATTCAGCATGCACTAATCAATAGGAATGAGAGAGCAGTGAGTAATTTAAAGAGTCATGAGGGGAGCTCAAGGGTGACAGTAGGTGAATAGTCACCTCATCTCTATAAATGTGCCATCATGCCTCATTGTGAAAGGGGGGGACTTTAGCACTTGAGTTGAGGCTAGGATTAGATAGTTGATTTACGCTTGAGAGATAGAGGCACTCAACTTTTGGCACCTGGTAGAGTGGAGTTGCAGTGAGGTTAGGGTTTTTATTTGGGAAATGGTATGAGAAACTCATGTTCCACTATTGGGTTTTTACCAATTGCGATATACGTACATGAAGTTTCAGCAACATTAATAAGATGTTCTTCATGTTTAGCATTGATTCCCATGCTTACTCACAGGGATTTTATTGGTTGTCTGGTATTTTCACTATATTTGTATTTGTTCTTTCATAAATGCAATATTGTAACACCCTCCTCCCACATATGCCCAAGTAACTGGCCAACAGGGGTAAACATGTGGCGGGAGGCCACTATGATATGATTCGACCTCCTAAGTCACGTTAAGGAAGTGGAACCGATGGAAACACACCATACAAACCTTCAACGTCAACATTAGGACCCACAGGAACCATCCCAACCTTTCTGCCAATGATCCCCTTGGTCCCACTAAGATTTTGGACCACTTGACCTAGGGACGCTTCCATGCTATGGCCTGCCAGCATCCAGGAGGCTCTGGATGCTCTCATGAAAAGGCATGCAAGAATCCAGGGAATATGTTTCTCAGTGTTGTGTTAGTGTCCCCAGGATTTGAGCCACTTTTTCAATCCTAGAGCCCAGGTCGCTGCCCAAAATTGAATGGAGCCTTCATAATAGTAATATAACAGGGAAATGACAGTACAAATGTAGTTATCTAAATGAGACCTTGACTGGACCCCTACTAGACATGACAGGAATTTCATCAAAAATATCACGAATATGTAATCTACGGGAGTAAATAACAAATATTCGCATAGGGGTCTCATACTTAATTGAGGATCGCTAAGAGGCATTGATGCCTCAACACATTAGTTGTCATTTCATCCATTAGGTCATATATACCTTTTTCATTCATTTAGAAGTAAAAACATGATGAGAGCCATACGTAGCTATTGTCATAAAACATATACATAACCAACATAATAACAACATAAATACCAAGGAAATCACAGCCAGATAATCCACATATAAATTGGCATAGTACTCATAGAAATACAAGGAGAAATAACCTCATATTGATGATGCAAAATCTGAACCCAGGATGAGACTTCCACTTTCCACTCGACCATAGAATGGTTGATCCAAATCTCTCTTCATCCATTCACCCCCATTCCATATTCCAAACATGAATGTGGGATCTCATAGAATGCATCAATCAAGAACCATCCAGGGCTTCGAGTGGAAAACCAACTTAACCCATCAAACAGTGATTCCACCTCACAGTCAAACATCACAAAACCATCATCAGATTGGTCTTTATCCAATCCTTCCAAGGCTCCAGATCATTTGTTCCAACCAAGGCTCCAGGACTAGTAACTCAACCCACAGCTTATACTGGGCTCCAGAGCGTTTGTCCAACCAAGGCTCCAAGATTAGTAACTCAACCCACCAAGAGCTCCAGAGAATTTGTCCAACCAAGGCTCCAATGCTAGTAACTCAACCCAAGCTATTACAGGGCTCCAGAGCATTTGGCTAACCAAGGCTCTAGGAACTAATAACTTAACCCAAGTTAAGGAAATACGAGAATCAACCAAAAAAATAAAGAAATGAAACCACAACACCATGGCTATCCAGGAAATGATAAGGCTAGGTGTTAAAATTGGCAACTAGGGACAAAATCCACCTTTAGACAACTCATATTATGGAGATGATTATTGCATTGGATTCCTCTTTCGGAGAGGTACAATTTTGATATAAAGATCATCTCATTTTGACAAGCAGAAATCGAATTATGAATTTATTTCTCCTATGGACAAATTATCAAGGTTGGCTCCAGTCAAATGTAGGCTCATGAAGCCCAACAGATGTGTCTTTTCACCCTCAACATTGTGTATAAATAAGAGATACCTTTTCCCCATTTGGACATCATCGTCTCATCACATCTTCTTCTTTCTCTAGATAGGGTAAAACATCATTGGGCGCTTCTTGTTGGGTGCAGGAATTACACTTAAGCAAACTCCTCAACACTTAATTTGACAACCAAGGGGATCTGTAAACTTAGAGATGAAGCACAGGAAATGCCAGAGATGGTATGAATATTTCTAATATAGATCCCTACTTTCTTTAAAGGAAAGATTGCAGAATCAAATTAAAAAGAGAAAAAGGCAACTTGAACCATCAAAATAATCTAAGACTGGAACAAGGAAGAATGCATTTGCAAGAGGGAATTAAAGATAAAGGGCAATCACTCTAGTTAATTATTGTTTAACTACTAAGTGTGTGTTTTTCTTTAGCAAAGACACTTAGCAGTCTCATCATATGAACCCTAAAACTTTCTCCTTTAGAGATTTCCTTCTTGCACTAATCTATCTTATACTATCGCAGTTTGCTTGCACTAGTGCAGGAACAAAGATTTATGCAGAAGGTATAAATGGTGTCTTTACTAAAGGCTTTTTACTTCCTGCAAGGGCTTGAACTTTTCCAGGTTCAAATCCCTCAGATGTCGTGGCAAGAAACTAGTTCTTGCATCGGATCAAAACTCCCTGCACTTAGCATTTAATTATTAAAATGTGTGCTTAATTATTGCAAGTGTTGTTATACTGTTAGATCAAATTGCACACATAAAAAGTGAATTTTTATGATCTTGACAGAGTGCAAGAATCAAGAAACAATCAATATACATTTATCATGTCATAAGTATTTAATGAAAGAAAGAAGATTGCGGGGAGTAGACTAAGAAGGCTTGCTGCATCACACCAACATGCACTGGTGCAGGTTCATTTCTCCTGCTTGGACCAGGCGGGAAAAACCAATCAAATAGAATTGCAAAAAAGGAGATATCACACCAACGTGCACTAGTGCAGGGTTATTTCTCCTGCTTGGACCAGGCGGAGGAAAACCAATCTGAAATCAAGTGCAGGAAAGGGAATTTATACTTCACACAACAAATCCACTTTCACTTAGACAGGAATGCATGTGCTTAAAATTAAATCACACTTGACAATGTAAACACAAATTACAGGAAAATGGGAAATGGGGTAAACTGTTGGCATTATGATTCTGGTATGGCTCTATGATACAGGTGTTGTACTTGATGGCAACTCACTCAAGTGCCAATGGTCTGTTCAGGCTCTCAAAATGATGGAAAGTAAGAGGCTCGCAGGTGAAGGGCTCAAAAGGTGCGGACCTGCAGGTTCGCCGTCCAGGAGGTGCGGTCATACCCGTAGGTTTCCCATTCAGAAGGTGTGGAACCCCAGTTCACTCACTTCAAGGCAGAAAAGCGTGCTCACGTGGGGTTTCTTATGTTTGGCCCGTGGTATTTAGCCCGCCGTTCTTGATCCTATGGTTTTGGCCTGTGGTATAGGATCTAATTTAGCCCCGGTTTGGATCCCTTGTATTGGTTATTGATGGTTTTGTCCCATGGTGTGAATAAGGGCTTGACTATAAATAGGGAAGGAGATCACTTGGCTAAGATACCTTTCAATTGAATATCTTAAGATCTGAAATATGGGGTTGTCAATGTTAAATGCTTGATCTAAATCAAAGTAAATTTGAAGGTGAATTTATGAAGTCGTGATCTCTCGGGCGAATGATCAGATCTGTGCATCTGACTGTCAGTGGCACACTGGAGGGTTGTTAGTTCGGATCCAATCAAAGGTCCGCAGGTAACTCACAGTGCAGATGTGGAGGCCCACAGTTCGGTGAAAGGTGCAGTGCGGTGGTACACGGTCTGACGAAAGGAACAGTGCGAGGGCTCGCAGCGCGATCGAAGGCGCAGTGCGGTGATACAGTAGAAGTACGCGGAGTAATAGAGGGTACAGTGCGAAGGCACACGACTAAGCAGAAGAAGCAGTGTGGAGCAAGGTCAGAGGTACGCGGCGCGATACAATGAGAAGCTGCGGAGGTACATAGAAGTATGCGGCGCGATAGAAGCAGAAGGTGCGCTGGCACAGTAGAAGTACGCATCACGACAGGAGGCGAAGTGCGGAGATACGCTGGGTAGCAGAATGCGCTTTGCGTGGATACGCAAGATAACATAAGGTTGGGTGCGGAGTCACGCAGTCCAGATAAGGGAAAACTGCGGATCTGTCTTAAAAACAGTTGTTGATTATCTTTTATTTATTGCTGCGGAGTTCTGGGTTTATATTTCTGGTATTATCTTTCTGTTTACAGCATTCTGAGAAGTTGGGTGACTCTTGATTGATTTTGGATGATTGGCATGTACTTGATGATTATTTTATCTTCTTGGATCCAGTTTGAAAATTTATGAAAAGTGGTCCTTGAAAGAAAAGAAGTAAGGTGGTTGTAGCTCCCTTCCAGGAGAGACTGGAAAACGAGAGAGAGTTGTAGCTCTCTGTAGGTTGCAGCCTGCATACTGGTAAAGGACTGCACCAGTACAAGATCATTGTAAAAGGAGTTTCTAAT